>BQNB010014052.1:0-75911 GCA_026074375.1 Tanacetum coccineum | reverse complement strand
AGGGGTTCCCGATGTACCTAAATATGGTTCTGATGATGAGTAAATTTCTTGGAAATTCAGTTCCGATGAAGATGATAATACAGAAAGCGAAAATGATGATGATGACGATGATGCTAATAATCAAGATGATGATGGTCAGGAATATGATGTAAAAGATGATGAAAATCAAGATGATGATAATGAGAAAACTGATTCAGACAACGATGGTGATGACTTTGTTCATCCTAAGTTTTCCACTCGTGATGAAGAATATATAAAAGAAGAGGGTTCAGACCTGAGGGTTCACACACCTTCTCATTATGAATCCACTGATGATGAAGACAGTGATGAAGAAATTTAAAGTGTGGATGTTGAGGAAGAAGAGATGGATGAATAAGATACAAATGAAGAGGAAGAAGTGGATAAACTGTATAGGGATGTGAATGTCAATCTGGAGGGAAGAGATACTAAAATGATAGATGCTCCACGCACTATCATTTAAACTACTAAAGTAATAAAAGACACTCATGTGATTATAACTCGGGTCAATCTTGAAGGTCAACAACAAAGTTCTTCTGTGTCATCTGGCTTTGTTTCTAACATGTTCAACCCCAGTCCAGATACAGGTATTGTCTCTATATTTAATCTTAACATTGAGTCAACTTCTTAACACTGAGTCAACTTCTCTGGTAGATGTTCCGGTTACTACTATTGCTGAGCCACCTCTTTTGTCTGCAACAATTCTTCCTCCACCACCCACTCCTCTCATCACACATCTGCAACTAAAAAACCACAGCTCCCACACCAGCAACTATTCCAATCTCCTCCCTACAAGATCTTCCCAACTTTGGTTCCTTATTTGGGTTTGACCATAGACTTAAAACTTTGGAAACTGTTCCAAGCAAACGAACCAATTTGCTGCAACAGTTTCTTTAATTCCTAGCATTGTTGATGCGTACCTTGCCAACAAGATGCATAAAGCCGTCAAAACAGCAGTTCAGTTACAGTCTGACAGACTCAGAGATGAAGCTCAAGCTGAAAATAAAGACTTCATTAATAAACTTGATAACAACATTAAGAAAATAATCAAGGATCAAGACAAAGAACAGTTAAAGCACAAGTCTCTAAGATTTTGCCAAAAATTAAGAAGACTGTAAATGAACAACTCGAAGCAGAGGTTCTGACTTGTTCATCTAATGAATCTAAGACATCCCATGCTGTAGCCGCCAACCTTTCTAAACTTGAGCTGAAGAAGATTCTATAGATTAAAGATGGAAAGTAATAAGTCAATCCACAGATCTGATGAATAGAAGAATCTCTACAAAGAATTGGTTGATGCCTACGAAAGTGACAAACTCATACTTGACACGTTTGGAGATACTGTCTCGTTTAAAAGACGTCGAGATGATGAGGATAAAGACAAAGAACCCTTCGGTAGATCAAACCAGGGGTCTAAGAGAAGAAGAGCTAAAAAAGAACTAGAGTCAATCAATACACCAAAGGAAAAGACCTCCAAGACAACTGGCAAGTCTACTAAAGGGTCAATCTATCAAATGGTCTGTAATCAGAAGAGCCAATGCATACTGCCGAAGATTTGGAAGACTCCACACATCAGGAGTTTGTAACAGGAGATACTAAAGATAAACCTGATGAAGAGACCTCTCAGCATCCTGATTGGTTTCAAAAACCGGCAAAACCTCCTACTCCCGATCGTGATTAGAACAAGACTTTGTCTGCTGCTCATGGACCTGTTCAACCTTGGCTAAGCACTTTGGCTCAGAAAGAAGATACCCGTGATGCATTTAATGAGTGATTGGGGGGGGGACACTCCTCTAGACTTCTCAGCATTCGTAATGAATAGGCTTAAAGTTGATACTCTGACTCTAGAATTATTAGCCGGTCCAACATTCGACTTGATGAAAGGATCATGCAAGAGTCGTGAACTAGAATAATTTCTTGAAAAGTTAAGGCATCCACCGAGCAAATTAGACTGGAACAACCCTGAAGGTCAGCAATATCCACATGATCTGCGTAAGTCATTACCATTGATACCTAATTCTCGAGGTCGTCAAGTCATTCCTTTTAATCACTTCATCAACAACGACCTTGCGTATCTAAATGGTGGTGTCTCAGCCAAAATATACAACTTCAGTGACGAAGACCAAGGCTGCAGATTACGGGCACATCAAATGGATTGAAGATTTGGTCCCTAACAGAATGTGGAGTCAAGTGCCGGTTAGCTACGACAAGCATGCACTCTGGGGAATCTCACATTGGGGGCGAAACACCAACAATCTATAGATTTGCATGTATCATGGAATCTACTCGAGATGGTCTACTCCAAACGCATAATCATTGCTGTCATAAAGCTTCAAATTGTCGAATGGCATAATTACAAGCATTGGATTGGATCACTATTCATAGAGATGATGACAAGCTGTATACATCAAAGGTAGGCGATTTCAACAGCTCTCGCATCCAAGACATCTAATACTATGCTGCGTTCTTCTTATTCAAGCAAGGTTGACAAATCTCATTGTGAAGAATGCCTAGCTTTAATAGTTCATTGCAGAATGTTTACAAGAAGCATTGTCATCCAAAGGCGTGTGGAAGATCTTCAATTAGGTGTCAAAAGTTACCAAAAGAAGCTCAACCTCACAAAGAGGATACATACAGATTAATCTTTACGAAGGGAAGCTTATTCAACATACTCCAATCCCAGAGGTTTCATTTACCAAAACAAAGACAAGAAGAAATAGGTTGATGCGTATTGATGAATTCACATGTTTTGTAATGTACTCAATGATGTTCAGACTGCTCTTAATGATAGCCTAAAGGGAATTTGGATGAAGTATCTGCCACAGACTATCTGGAGACAAAGTGATAGAGATAAAGCAGGGGCTATGTCCAGGCAATTTGATAACAGCTTAAGACCAGGAGGATTATGCGGAGCTTGGAGAAATTTGTTGGTGGGAGACCGTACGAGGGAGACTTTCACTTTGCAAGGCACACATTGATTTTTCATATGATGTCCTCTCATAACAAGTCATACTATACGTAATAAATAACTTGTGAAATTTGTATATATGTAAGTTATGACATTTTTGTTATTAAGGAGTGCTCGAGTACAAAATTTTCATGAATTTCTTAGTAAATTCAATTTTTTTCAAATTATTGTACTCAACACTGTCTTATATACCCTCAAAAATTAAGGGGGAGCATTAAAATGTTCCTAATAGTGATTATGTAACATTTTGTCCCCAAATGTTTAATCAATTGATATCCAAAACATCAAGGGATTAACATTTTGGATAAGAGGAGAAAATGTGATTAAACTGAATCTAATTTGTACGGAAATGTGATCTTATAAAATGGACTCAATACACTTAACACTTAGCATGTACTACGATTACGATGCACATGTTAAGGGGGAGCTTTTAGTGATGATAAAAAACTCTTAAAGTGTAAATCTTTTGATATTTATATCAAACACTTTGATTGAACTTTTCAATGATTTTGGTTTCGATTGTGATGGAATGCCCAAAAGACTGACCATGTACTTTAATTTATGGAGTTATAAGGTTGTTAGATATAGGTATTCATATCCCATGATCCAGCCAAAACCAGAGGGATCTACCTAGGGATATCTACTAGATAGTGTAAAAGTCCTTAGGTATTATACAAAAGGAGAAAACATGAGAATCAGAAAAGTGCCGACTAGATGGAAGCTTGTACTGGAACAAACTAATACGGTACTAGTTAGAAGTCTCGGTAGCGCGAATGGGGGTTTGAAGAATGAAAAAAGAATGTAAGGAAAAGGATTGTAAAGAACGAAAGCCCTCCATACACTTAGGCAGAAACGGTCAAATACATAAACTGTAGAAACACTAAGCTGTTGACTGCACATGAAGACCAATCATGACCAGTAACACTATGCACAAACCTCCCTGGCCCTTCAAGGTTATCAACAGGATATTTTTCATTTCTCACAGAGATTACTCACATTTCTGTTGACTTTTCTCACTCCGAGATGTTGATATTGAAAGGTAGCACAGTTCTGCCTCCAGCCTCCGATCACTAAAACAAGTGCACTATTGAGTCTAGAGCCAAAAGAGATCATCCATAAATCTCATTAGGACACTTGTCAAATTATGCTTGCTATGTCACACAATGTGAATAACAAGATATATATTAAGAAGTCCTACGCATTATCCTTGTGATTTTGCCAGAACATCCGAGTGATATTTAAATATTCACAATAAAGATGGAAATCCTGCTTGAGCCAACATCAAACAAGCTCATGGTAGGTAACTTGTGCGATTCTATATGAATCAAACTTGTGAGAACTGGAAAGAAATGATGGTGCGATTCTATAAGAATCAAACTTGTTTCAGTATGAATTATGATGGATGATGAATTTTTTCAATTGGTTAACACTCCTAATGTATCACAAAATCACTTTATCAAGTGACACGTCGATTGATTTTCAAATTGATTTTTCTATTCAATCGGTGAGACTTCGTCTTGCTGGTTCACTCATACCGTGTTGTCTGCTTGAGACGCTCCGGTAATGAGAACGGCTAGTGTATAACACCCCGTGTTTTAGGGTCATTGACGTCGTTAATAAATCCACAGTGTACCTTTTGGTATTGTACGCGTTTGTTTTCAATCGTAATTGTTAAGTTAAATCGCGCAAGCTAAAAATGATCAATCAATGCAATCAGGCATCAAACAATTAAATGTTTGCATCAATCAAGTATTAAATAATTATTTTGAGAATAATTATGGTCTTTGTTTATTTTATTTTTATCGGTTACGTAAATTATGTTAAGTTCGCGATAAAGTGCGTTTAGGCATACCCGGAACTACGTTAATTAAGCTACGCTTCAACAAATGCCTATTATTATTTTTAATGGCCAAAGTTTACAAAACTTTACCCATATGCACATACATATACATGTCCCATATGTATATAGGAAGCAAGCAAGACTTATTCAATATTACAAGTATGCATTCTAAAAGAAACTACACTTTACATGATACATTATACTTTCATTTCAAGTAATACTTTCTTACTTACAAAGAAAATGCGGCCAACACTCTCTTTTATCATGGGATAATCCCTACTTTTACATGACAAGAAAAATTTCCAATTTTTGAGCTAGGTGATGTACACTTAGAGTTGGTAATGCATAGTAATATTGACCATCTATTCACCCCTAATTCATGCAAAGTTGTCGCCCCCCCTTGCTACCTTTTCTTAGAATTTTAGTCTTGATAATACTTACAATGCTAGTCATATTAATATATAAGAGTTCTAGCAAGAGAAAGAATAAACATACAATACACATTCACTTACAAAAACCAACTCTTTTCTCTCCTTTTTCCTTCAATAAGCCACGGCAAACAAATCCCCATTTAAGCAATCCATACTTTGATTTTCTAAGAGCATACACACATACACACATCATTCCTAAGATATACTAAGGTGTTTGCAAGCCTTGGTTAACCATTTTCACTTATTGAAGCAAAGAAAGTAAGATTAGGGTTTATATACCTATTCTTGGGTTTTTCATATTTTGCAAGCTGTGGTTTAAGTCTAACAAGGGTTTAGCATTATTTTCTCATCATCATCATTCATCACTAAGGTTACCTAAAACCTTTATCTTTTCATTTCCATGATTTTATATGTATATGATGTTCTATATAGTAAAATCACCATTTAGGACTTTTGAACATGTAAAAGGGATTTTTACTTGTGATTATGCTTTTGTACACTTTTTCATATGATATTAGGTTGTAATATCATGATATAATGGGGTTTCAAGTGTTGTAACATATTGGTTATGTGTAAACATGTATATGTACAAATTAGGGTTTTAAGGATTACTTAAGAAAGTTGTGATTAAAAGTATCATTATGGACTTGTTAACTTGGATTTTTGGACAAGATATAAACTAATGGACTTTATTATATGTAAGACATATAATACTATATATGTATATAAGGGACTTATGTAAATACAAAGTTGAAAGTTATAGAAACAAAGTTTACATATGGAATCAAGAAAGACATCCTAACTTACTGTTTTAATTCGATATACAACCTGTCCATTTTATATTTTATTAAGATAGTACGTCTCATGACGATTCCAAAAAGCTAAGAAACTCGAAAAACGGATTAATAACGAAAAAGATACGCTAATTACGATGTTATAAGTTAATTAAACGGTTTATAAAAAAAACTTTATAAAAACAAGATATAAAACTTATACAAACAGGAGGTTTGATATTTTTATTAAATCACACATATTTTTAGGATTCCAAAATGATAAGAAACGTAATTTTTCAATTAATAACGAAGAAGTTACAAATTTTGCGAGTTTACGACAATTAATAACTTTTATAAAACTATTTTTATAAAAGTTACTATTCATGACAGAAACTTTTATTTTTGTAAACCTCATAAATCAATAGAACTTTCAACTACGAGAACGTGCTCGAAAGAATCGTTAAAAACGGAGCTATAACGAAGAAAATACGACATTTACGGGTTTTACGATAACAAAAACTATATAAATACATTTAGGGTCTGGTGTGAACAGTAAAAGTTACTGTTCACCAGTAGGTCCAAATTATGAAAATGTCAAATTATGATAACTCGTCCTAATACGAAAATGTGAGCGCAAGAAACACCTCAAACGGACTTGAAACACGAAAGTTATGCCAGTTTTACTAAAACGGTAATTATAAACGTTTTTACTTATTAAACACAATTTTTAAACAAAACAAATAGATGGTGATGTGGCTATGCAGTAGAATTGTATATGGTAGATGTTAATTACCATGCTTAGCACTTATACGACCTTAATTTAAATAGGTTGCATCTAACGATTTGCGTGACGTTTTATCTGTGATATTTGGATTATCAGTACTCGAGGTGAGTTCATAGCCCCACATTTTTACGATTTCAATGATTATACTTTGGGGTGGAAAACATGCTTTGTTTTTAGAAAATTGGACGCAAGTGTATATTTTATATTGATTAATGTTTGCCTAAGTAGCGATAACCCAAGTTGAGCCCATTATCATGAACTGTCAATTGCATAGATGTAGTTGTGAATTACATTATGTGAGCGCGAATGTTATGAATAGATCTATTTGGGATTGACCTCCCCGTTCGGGTGATTAGCTATCACCGGGAATGAACGTTATAGCATGTCGGATTTGGGATGTTTAGGGTTGAACATTTGATCGGGCAGAATAGCAATATTTATTATTGCGAATATAATTGTCGAGCTTCAGTGTCATGAGCTTAGGAAAACATAATTGGATTTGTGATGTTGCTTCTGTTGATTATACGGGAAAGTCTTGCGGTCCTGCATATTATATTTTACTAACCTATGAATTCACCAACATTTTTGTTGACGTTTTAAAGCAATGTTTTCAGGTGGTCAATAGGCACGAGGTGCTAGGGATACATTGGTGACACTTTTGGTTATCACGTTAAAGATTTGGATGTAATATGTTTTGGGAAATGTATTGTCAATCTTTGTATATTCAAACACTGAAAAAGTATAAAGCTAGCATGCTTTGTGTATCAAGGTCTTTTATCAAATCCAATGTATCATTTTAAACGACTTTTTGTCGTTCTTATATATCTTGTGCTATTAATCTGAGAAGTAACAAGCCATGGATATCCGTATTCCGCTGCGACCCATTTTGGGGGTGTTACAGATTGGTATCAAGAGCCAAGGTTATAGAGAACCAGGTCAAATGTTTTGCTATACTATAACCATTTTCAAACAATTGCATTCTAAAGGTGTTTTTACGGGGACACACTAGGTGTTGCATTAGTAGTGATACTAATGCATTCATAAGGGATATAAGTGTTTATGATATATTACGTATATTGCCAATAAGAAGCTCTTATTGCAATATACGTAATATATTATAAACACGTATATCAATTATGAATGCATTTAGTATAACTAACTAATGCAACAACTAGTGTGTCCCACAAAAACCCCTTTTTATGAATGCAATGTTTGAAAATTGGTTATTAGTATAGCAACTGCATTTGACTGGTTCTCTATAACCTTGGCTCTTGATACCAATCTGTAACACCCCCAAAATGGGTCGCAGCGGAATACGGATATCCAGGGCTTGTTACTTCTCAGATTAATAGCACAAGATATATAAGAACGACAAAAAGTCGTTTAAAATGATACATTGGATTTGATAAAAGACTTGAACAACAAAGCCATGCTTGCTCTTACTTGTTCAGTGTTGTTGATATTACAAGATTGACAATACATTTTCCCGTAACATATTTATTCAGATCTTTTGCGTGATAAATCCAAAAGGGTCACCATGTATCCCTTAGCACCTCGTGACTTATTGACCTCCTGAAAACATTGCTTAAAACGTCAACAAAAATGTTGGTTGCAATTCATAGGTTAGTAAAATATAATAGGCAGGGACCGCACAGACTTTCCCGTAGTTAATGCACAGAAGCAGAATCACAAATCCAAGTATGTTTTCATAAGCTCGTGACATGAAGTCGACAATTTTATTCGCCAATAATAAATTTTTGCTATTCTGCCGATCAGATGATTCATCCCTAACATCCATAATCCGACAGGCATAACGTTCATTCAAGGTGATAGCTAATCATCGAACGGGAGGTCAATCCAAAATAGCAACTATTCTATATATTCGCAGCTCCATAATGAATTCACAACTACATCTATGCTATTTTAGTTTCATGTAATTGGTCTCAACTTTGGGTTTATCGATTATTAGGCAAAACATGTAATCTATTATATAAAATATTACACTTGCGTCCAATTTATAAAACAAAGCATGTTTCCTCAACCAAAGTTATAAATCATTGAAAATCGTAAAAAATGGTTGGTGGGGCTATGCACTCACCTCGATACTGATAATCCAAATATCACAAATAAAACGTCAAGCAAGATCGTTAGTTGCAACCTATTTAATTATAGGTCGTTTAAGTGCTTAAGCATGGTAATTAACTATCTTCCATATACAACTTCTGCATGCCTCCATCATCATCTACTTTGTTTTGTTAAATTGTTGTTTAATAAGTAAAACGTTTATAATTACCGTTTTAGCTTAAAATGCATAATTTCGTTGTTTTCAAGTCCGCTTTTAGGGGTGTTTCTTGCGCTCACATTTTCGTATTTAGGACGTGTTATCATTATTTGTTACATTTTATATTTTGGATCTACGGGTTCGTGAATAGGAATTTTACTGTTCACACCAGACACCTAATGTATTTTATAGTTTTTGTTATCGTAAAAAAACCCGTAAATGTGTATTTTCTTCGTTTATAGCTCCGTTTTTAACGATTCCGCTTTCGTGCACGTTCTGTAGTTGTGCATGTTCAATTGATTTATGAGGTTTTACTAAAAATAAAGGTTTCTGTCATTTGAATTGTAAATCTTTTATAAAAATGTTTTATTAAAAGTATTAAGTGGGTAAACTCGCTAAATTTGTAACATCTTCGTTATTAATTGAAAAATTACGTTTTTTATCATTTGGAATCCTAAAAATATTGTGGGATTTAATAAAAATGTTCAAAACCTTCTGTTGTATAAGTTTTATAATCTTGTTTTTTATAAAAGTTATTTTATAAACCCGTTTAATTAAAGTATAACTCGTAATTAGCGTATCTTTTTCGTTATTAATAGTTTTTCGTGTTTCCTTAGCTATTTGGAAATCGTCATGAGACGTTACTATCTTAATTAATAATATAAAATGGACCAAGGTTGTATATCGAAATTAAAAACAGTTTTTTAAAAAAAAGGGGTTTTAGGGGGATGTCTTTATTGATTCCATATGTAAACTTTGTGTTTCTATAACTTTCAACTTTGTATTTGACCATAAGTCTATTATATTATATAATATAGTATAATATGTTTACAATATTAATAAAGTCATTAGTGTTATATCTTGTCCAAAAAATCACAAGTTAACAGTCCCATAATGATACTTTTAATCACAACTTTCTTAAGTAATCCTTAAAACCCTAATTTGTACATATACATGTTTACTTTTAATCCATACATGTTCACACTAGAACCCCCATTATATCATGAGATTACAAAACCTAATATCTTAGAAAAAATGTGTACAAAGCATCAATCACAAGTAAAAACTCCTTTTACATGTTCAAAAGTCCTAAATGGTGATTTTACTATATAGAACATCATATACATATAAAATCATGGAAATGAAAAGATAAAGGTTTTAGGTAACCTTAGTGATGAATGATGATGATGAGAAATAAGTGCTAAACCCTTGTTTAGACTTAAAACCAAAGCTTGCAATTATGAAAACCCTAGATTAGGTTATAAACACTATCTTACTTTCTTTGCTTCAATGAGTGAAAATGGTTAACCAAGGCTTGCAAACACCTTAGTATATTATATTAGGAATGATGTGTGTATGTGTGTATGCTCTTAGAAAATCAAAGTATGGATTGCTTAAATGGGGGTTTGTTTGCCGTGGCTTATTGAAGGAAAAAGGAGAGAAAAGAGTTGGTTTTTGTAAGTGAAGTGTATTGTATGTTTATTCTTTCTCTTGCTAGCACTCTTATATATTAATATGACTAGCATTGTAAGTATTATCAAGACTAAAATTCTAAGAAAAGGTAGCAAGGGGGGGCGACAACTTTGATCATGAATTAGGGGTGAATAGATGGTCAATATTACTATGCATTACCAACTCTAAGTGTACATCACCTAGCTCATAAATGGAAATGTTTTCTTGTCATGTAAAAGTAGGGATTATCCCATGATAATAAGGAGAGTGTTGGCTTGCCATTTTCTTTGTAAGTAAGAAAGTATTACTTGAAATGAAAGTATAATGTATCATGTAAAGTGTAGTTTCTTTTAGAATGCATACTTGTAATATTGAATAAGTCTTGCTTGCTTCCTATATATATATGGGACGTGTATATGTATGTGCATATGGGTAAAGTTTTGTAAACTTTGGCCATTAAAAATAATAATAGGCATTTGTTGAAGCGTAGCTTAATTAACGTAGTTCCGGGTATGCCTAAACGCACTTTATCGCGAAACGTACATAATTTACGTAACCGATAAAAATAAAATAAACAAAGACCATAATTATTCTCAAAATAATTATTTAATACTTGATTGATGCAAACATTTAATTGTTTGATGCCTGATTGCATTGATTGATCATTTTTAGCTTGCGCGATTTAACTTAACAATTACGATTGAAAACAAACGCGTACAATACCAAAAGGTACACTGTGGATTTATTAACGACGTCAATGACCCTAAAACACGGGGTGTTATACACTAGCCGTTCTCATTACCGGAGCGTCTCAAAGCAGACAACACGGTATGAGTGAACCAGCAAGACGAAGTCTCACCGATTGAATAGAAAAATCAATTTGAAAATCAATCGACGTGTCACTTGCTAAAGTGATTTTGTGATACATTAGGAGTGTTAACCATTTGAAAAATTCATCATCACTTCATCAACACTAACCTGAAAACAAAGTTTGTTTCGTATAGAATCGCACCATCATTTCTTTTCAGTTTCACAAGTTTGATTCATATAGAAGGCCCAAGTTACCTACATGAGCTTGTTAGATGTTGGATCCAAGTAATGATTTCCGTCTTTATTATTAATATTTAAATATCACTCGGATGTTCTAGCAAAATCACAAGGATAATGCGTAGGACTTCTTAATATATATCTTGTTATTCACATTGTGTGACATAGCAAGCATAATTTGACAAGTGTCCTAATGAGATTTATGGATGATCTCTTTTGGCTTGACCGCAATAGAGCACTTTGTTTTTGTGATCTGGAGCTGTGAGCATGGACTGCTACCTTTTCAATATCAACTATCTCGGAGTGAGAAAGTCAACAGAAATGTGTGTAATCTCTGTGAGAAATGAAAAATAGTCTGTTGAGAGACCTTGAGTGGCCAGGGAGGGTTGTGCATAGTGTCACTGGGTCCATGATTGTCTTCAATGTCAGTCAACAGCTTAGTGTTTCTGACAGTTTATGTATTGACCCGGTTTCTGCCTAAGTGTATAGAGGGCTTCTTTCTTTACACCCTTTATCCTTACATTTCTTTTTTCATTCTTCAACCCCTTCAGCGCTTACCGAGACTTCATAACTAGTACCTTATTAGGTTTGTTCCAGTACTAGCTCCATCTTAGTCGGCACTTTTCCTGATTCTCATGTTTTCTCCTTTTGTATAATACCTAAGGACTTTTACACTATCTAGTAGATATCCCTAGGTAGATCCCTCTGGTTTTGGCTGGATCATGGGATATGAATACCTATATCTAACAACCTTATAACTCCATAAATTAAAGTACATGGTCAGTCTTTTGGGCATTCCATCACAATCGAAACCAAAATCATTGAAAAGTTCAATCAAAGTGTTTGATATAAATATCAAAAGATTTACACTTTAAGAGTTTTTCTATCATCACTAAAAGCTCCCCCCTTAACAGTGCATCGTAATCGTAGTACATGCTATATTAGGTTAAGTGTATGAGTCCGCATTTTGTAAGATCACATTTAGGTACAACATTAGATTCAGTTTAATCACATTTTCTCCTCTTATCCAAAATGTTAATCCCTTGATGTTTTGGATATCAATTGATTAAACATTTGGGGACAAAATGTTACAAAATCACTATTAGGAACATTTTAATGCTCCCCCTTAATTTTTGAGGGTATATAAGACAGTGTTGAGTACAATAATTTGAAAAAAATTGAATTTACTAAGAAATTCTTGAAAATTTTGTACTCGAGCACTCCTTAATATCACCAGAATGTCTATACTACATATATACAAATTTCACAAGTTATTAATTACGTATAAGGTTTGACTTGTTATGATGAGGACATCATATGATAAATCATATGGTCCTTTGCAGAGTCGAAAGTCTCCCTCGTACGGTCTCCCACCAACAAATTTCTCCAAGCTCCGCATAATCCTCCTGGTCTTTAGCTGTTTATCAATTGCCTGGATCATAGCCCCTGCTTTATCTCTATCACTTTGTCTCCAGATAGTCTGTGGCAGATACTTCATCCAAATTCCCTTTAGGCTATCATTAAGAGCAGTCTGAACATCATTGAGTGTACCATTACAAAACTTGTGTAATTCATCAATACGCATCAACCTATTCTTCTTGTCTTTGTTCTGGTAAATGAAACCTCTGGGATTGGAGTATGTTGTATAAGCTTTCCTTCGTTTAAGATCTAATCTGTATGTATCCGGCTTTGTGAGGTTGAGCTTCTTTTGGTAACTTTTGACACCTAATTGAAGATCTTCCACTCGCCTTTGGATGACAATGCTTCTTGTAAACATTCGCAATGAGACATTAAAAGCTAGGCATTCTTCAACAATGAGATTTGTCAACTTGCTTTGAATAAGAAGAAGCAGCATGTATTAGATGTCTTGGATGCGAAGCCTGTTGAAATCGCCTCCTTTGAATGTATACAGCTTGTCATCATCTCTATGAACAGTGATCCAATCCAAATGCTTGTAATTATGCCATTCGACAATTTGAAGCTTTATCATAGCAATGATTCTGCGTTTGGAGTAGACATCTCGAGTAGATTCCATGTTAGCAGCAAATCTATAGAATTGTTGTTGTTTTCGCCCCCAATGTGAGATTCCCCAGAGTGCATGCTTGTCGTAGCTAACCGGCACTTGACTCCACATTCTGTTAGGGACCAAATCTTCAATCCATTTGATGTGCCCGTAATCTGCTGCCTTGGTCTTCGTGACTGAAGTTGCATATTTTTGGCTTGAAACACCACCACTTAGATACTCAAGGTCGTTGTTGATGAAGTGATCAAAAGGAATGACTTGACGACCTCGAGAATTAGGTATCAATGGTAATGGCTTACGCAGATCATGTGGATATTGCTGACCTTCAGGGTTGTTCCCGTCTAATTGATCAGTGGTTGCCTTGTAGACTTCTTCAAAGAAATATTCTAGCTTCACCAGACTCTTGCATGATCCTTTCATCAAGTCGAATGTTGGACCGGCTAATAATTCTAGAGTCAGAGTATCAACTTTCAAGCCTATTCATTACGTTGCTGAGAATGTCTAGAGGAGTGGTCAATCGTCTAAATCATGGAATCACGGTTATCTTCTTTCTGAGCCAAAGTGCTTAGCCAAGGTTGAACAGGTCCATGAGCAGCAGGCAAAGTCTTGTTCCAATCACGATCGGGAGTAGGAGGTTTTGCCGGTTTTTGAAACCAATCAGGATGCTGAGAGGTCTCTTCATCAGGTTTATCTTTAGTATCTCCTGTTACAAACTCCTGATGTGTGGGTTCTTCCAAATCTTCGGCAGTATGCATTGGCTCTTCTGTTTGAGCAGACTTGTGATGAGATTTGGACCCTTTAGTAGACTTGCCAGTTGTCTTGGAGGTCTTTTCCTTTGGTGTATTGATTGACTCTAGTTCTTTTTTAGCTCTTCTTCTCTTAGACCCCTGGTTTGATCTACCGAAGGGTTCTTTGTCTTTATCCTCATCATCTCGACGTCTTTTAAACGAGACAGTATCTCCATACGTGTCAAGTATGAGTTTGTCACTTTCGTAGGCGTCAACCAATGCTTTGTAGAGATTCTTCTGTTCATCAGATCTGTGGATTGACTTATTACTTTCCATCTTATCTATGAGAATCTTCTTCAGCTCAAGTTCAGAAAGGTTGGCGGCTACAGCATGGGATGTCTTAGATTCATTGGATGAACGAGTCAGAACCTCTGCTTCGAGTTGTTCATTTACAGTCTTCTCAATTTTTGGCAAAATTTTAGAGACTTGTGCTTTAACTTGTTCTTTGTCTTGATCCTTGATTATTTTCTTAATGTTGTTATCAAGTTTATTAATGAAGTCTTTATTTTCAGCTTGAGCTTCATCTCTGAGTCTGTCAGACTGTAACTGAACTGCTGTTTTGACGGCTTTATGCATCTTGTTGGCAAGGTACGCATCAACAATGCTAGGAATTAAAGAAACTGTTGCAGCAAATTGGTTCGTTTGCTTGGAACAGTTTCCAAAGTTTTAAGTCTATGGTCAAACCCAAATAAGGAACCAAAGTTGGGAAGATCTTGTAGGGAGGAGATTGGAATAGTTGCTGGTGTGGGAGCTGGTGTTTGTTGAAGATGTGTGATGAGAGGAGTGGGTGCGTGTGAGCGAAGAATCCTGTTGCCAGTCTAAATCGTCGCGTGGCTCAGCAATAGTAGTAACCAGAACATCTACCAGAGAAGTTGACTCAGTGTTAAGATTAAATATAGAGTCAATACCTGTATCTGGACTGGGGTTGAGCATGTTAGAAACAAAGCCAGATGACACAAAAGAACTCTACTGTTGACCTTCAGGACTGACCGGAGTTATGATCACATGAGTATCTTCTATTACTTAAGTAGTTTGAACAGTAGTCCGTGGAGCATCTGTCATTTTAGTATCTCTTCCTTCCAGATTGACATTCACATCCCTATAGAGTTCATCCACTTCTTCATCTTCATTTGTCTCTTCTTCATCCATCTATTCTCCCTCAACATTCGCACCTTGAATTTCTACTTTACTTTCTTCATCATCTGTGGATTCATAATAAGAAGGTGTTTAAACCCTCAGATCTAAACCCTCTTCTTGTATATCTTCTTCATTATGTCTTTCTTCTTGATCATTAGTTAAGAATTTAGGATGAACAAAGTCATCACCATCATTGTCTGATTTAGTCAGCTCATTCACATCATCTGGACCTTCATCGTCTTGATCATTCATATTCCTAACCATCATCATCTTGACCATCATCATCTTGATTATCATCATCATCATCATCATCATTGTCATCATCATCATCATTCATGCCTACTTCATCATCATCCTCCTCGTCACTGGACTTCCAAGAGATTTGCTCATCATCAGATCCATATGTTGGTACATCGGGAACCCCTGGTTTACCACCAGTTCTTTCATCTGCACTCGAGTCGCTAGCGTGAGAGTTGTGAGTTTGTATCAGGCTTCTTTTTGTGGCTAGCTTCATTTGTTCAGCTTCCATTAAAGCAACCTCAGATAGCACTGTTAGACCTTTAGCTTTAGACGTCTTTGCAGGTTGCTTCTTCTTGGCAGGTTTAGCTGCCTTTGCTGAAGTCTTGAGTCTTTTGCCTTTAGCAGTTGGAGGAGTCTTTGTCTTGTCAGATCCAACTTGCTTCTTCTTGACACTTGCTTTTATTTTTGGAGGTTCAGCTCCTGAAGCAATGGCATAGTACTCTTTGTAGGATTCGGAATCTTTAATGGCTCCAATTGTCAATTCAGGCACCATACAGATGTGTGTCCTCATGCCTAGAGACAACCTTTATCGTGGTGAACATGTAGTCATCCCTGGCAAAGTGTCAATTTACCCTGTTCCTTCTTGGAATAGATTGATCCTTAGTCATGAAGAAGTTGATGATGACCTTGGTGAAGCGAGGGTAGTACATCTCATTACCCCTTTTGGCATTCTTGGTCTCTACTTGATAAACAAAGTCCTCCCACAGAAGGTAGGCATAGTCTACGTTCTTCTTATGGTACATGCCCCAAAGGATTTGAGCTTGAGATAGTCGAAGACTGTCATATCCGGTACTTTTACCACTCAGACACTTGCTGATAACCGCAACAAATGATCTCCAGGGTTGATGCAGCTTGTTGACATTGACATCGGTGATCACCTTTATCTCTCCACTATGACCAAGATCTCTAAGAAATGTGAGAATTTCCTCTTCAAAGGGTAGTTCCTCGAATTGCTGATCAAGGAGTTTAGGGCATATTTGAAGCATTTCTCTGAAGTACTCAAGATTCACAATATGTTTCTTATTGTTCATCTTGAAGCGAATCGAGTGGTGATGAACTGTAGCAGTGGCCCAAAACTCTTGCATGTATATTTCTGGAACATCCGCTGTGATTTGGAATGCCTTGTAGAAGGGAGTGAGTTTCAAAACATCATACACCACTTGAAGAGTTGCTTCTTTTGAGTTGAGGTCTGAGCTTAGTCGAAGATTACTTTTGCCAATCTTGAGTCGGTTGGCAGGAGCGACTAAAGCGTCATCCAATGCAAGTTGTTGATCTCTTGTGATGTCCATGGTTCTGCTTAAGAAAGAATCAATACAGTTTTTATATAACCAAGTTTATATATAACTATATAGACCTTTTTATGAGAGCACTTTGTGTTTTATCATGATGTGAGAATTTTCCTTAAGCATTAGGACCTTGAAGACATTTAGCACTTGTAAAGATCTATTCCTTTGATTGGCAACTTAGATAGACTTATATGCTTAAGTGATTAAGACAATGACTTTGACAATTTAGGAATCATGGTCTTTCTAACTGGTAGAGAATTTAGATATCCTAAGTCGTATTTTAGTTAACCTTGATTTACCTTGTTTTTAAGCCTATTTTTAATTAGCCTTCTAAGTTAAGTTTTAAATTACCTTCAAAATGAAATTTTGATCTTAAGTGTTGTTGGTCTAAATCTATTAGATTGGTTCCTTAAAGATTTCACTAGATAACAAATCAACTAGATCGGGTCTTAAATATTTCTTCTAGTTTGGTTCCCAAAGACATTTGTCTAGATTGGTTTCCAAAGAAAGATGATTTGATCGGTGCTCAAAGTTATTTAGTTTGGGTCCTTAAGGAAAAGATTAGATCGGGTCTCAATTGTTTCATTTAGTTTGGTTCCCAAAGACACATGAATAGATCGATTCTCACAGTGTATCATCTAGTTCGGGTCCTTAAAGAAAAAAACTAGATCGGTTCCTTAAGGGAAACGACTAGTTCGGTTCCTTAAGGAAACGAGTTTGTTCGGTTCCGTAGAAATTCGAATGTAGTCGGTTCACTTTTAGGAAACCACGGTTAGATCGGTTCCTTAAGGGAAATGACTAGATCGGTTCCTTCTGGAAATCGATTAGATCGGTTACCATGGATTGTGAACTAGATCGGTTCTCATGGAGTGTGACCTAGATCGATTCCCAAAGATTGTGAACTAGATCGGTTCATAAGGATTGTGACCTAGATCGGTTCCCAAAAGGAAAAACGACTAGTTCGGTTTCTCATATAACTTCAAAAACATGAATTTTTAGGCATTCAAACTTGTTACTTTGTCTATTTAACATAAGGAAACATTTACGGCACAATATTCCATCATGAAATCACATAATTCAATAAAGTATCACAACAAACTTATTAAATTGAGCAAGAACACAAAATATGTATCAAGATTATATACATCTATGCATGATAAGACATTCCAATACATTCAAGATATCATAAACTACATTCCCAATACTTAACCTATTAACAATAAACATTGAAACCCAAAAACCCAAATATTCGTACAAACAATTGAACATAACTGATTCATATGTTAAGCCCGTATAAAACTGCTTTAAACAATACTTCTACACACCAGTGCCATCAAAATCCCTCAATCAATTTGAAGATTTGAACACTTTTGATCTTTGAAACCCTAATTTGAAAATTAGGGTTTTTCAAGTTCAAAAATGGTGAAATCAAAAAATTCCTTCAAGGTTTAAGATGAATATGACGTGTGGAGCGAGTTTGTAGTTATACCTTTGAAGCAAAAATAACACGAGATGAAAGTGGAGATGTTTGGCGATCGAGTGAGGGTGAAGGAAGAAAAAATATGTCAAGTGTGTGTGTTTGTGTACAGGAACGGGGTGGGTATGATGGGTGATTCGGTATTTATAAGATTTATACTTATTTGACCCCTGTAGTTATAAACATTTTTCATTTTGCATATTTAAGTTTTATAAGGCATAGATAAGTTAAACAAATAGCACAAAGGGTCCCTAATGTTTTTATACTATCATACCTATAGACTTAATTTTTGCAAATTTACTCCCTAAAGGCATAAACACATAGCATATAAGGCACACGAAAGCTAAGTTCAATTATCTTTCCTTAACAAATGATATTCCGTTATTGTTTAAAACTTTTTTCCATTGAAACTCATTATTATTATGAAGAAGATATTTGACATTTTCTCCCCCTCAAACAATGACCCGTTTTCTATTTAAAGAGTTGTAGTCGTTGTTTGAGAAGTCGAATGTCTTTGAAAAAATATTTTTTAATGACAGAATGTTTTATTTTTGAAAAAAAAACACCAAAATAAGATTTCTCTTATTTTAACACATAAGCGCACTGACACGTACACTTATGGTAATATAGAAAGTACGGATTGTGTTGCAAAGTAAACATAAGCCTTTGCATGGTCATAAAGTAGACCATGCCCTAGAATAAATTCCTGTTGAGAGGTCAAGTTTTCTTTTTGACCGAATACTTGCCTTTAAGATGATGATCGGGTTGCTATCTGAAATAATAGCAAGCCATTTGGCATGTTTTAATACATTTGGAACTTCTGCTCGAACTTCATTTACAGCCTCGTGTTATTATTGAATGACATTTCTAAGACCGTAAATGTTATCGATTTTCAGAAGACGAGCCATTATTCTCTCTTTTTATATTTTTCTCATTTTTTTCTTTGGTTTTATATATTTTATATTTTTGTATTTTTTTATAAAAAAATTCTGAAAATGAAAAAATCTTTTTGGTTTTTATGGTTTTTAATATATACATATTATACAGGATATCAGAATAGGTACCACCACTATTCTTCAGCTTCATGAAATTCAATTCTTTCTATGCATAGGGCTTTAGTGAAGATGTCCGCTAGTTGATACTCCGTGTTGACAAAGTAAAGCTCTACCATTCCATTCTCCACTTGCTCTTTGATGAAGTGGAAATCGATGTCAATATGCTTTGATCGAGAATGTTAAACGTTGTTGCAGCATAAGGCAATAGCACTTTTGTTATCACAGTACATTAGAATTTTATTGAATCCAAGGCCATAGTCGGTAAGCTGTGATCTCATCCAAAGGATTTGAGCACAACAACCAAACATGGCAATATAACCAGCTTCTGTACTGGATATCGCAGTGCTTTTCTGCCTTTTTGATGACCAGCTAACAAGTTTGTCTCCCAATAATTGCATACATCCAGAAGTACTTCGTCTAGTATCTTGACAACCCGCGTGATCAACATCTGCATAAGCTGTTAGAGCAATAGAAAATCCTTGTAAAAGTTACCATAGTCCTAATTTATGGAATGCACGTAGTATTTTAAAGATCCTTTTTACACATGGAGTTCTTTCAAAAGCTTGTCTGATACCGGGCACACATGCATACAACAAATGTTAGGTCTAGTCTACTGGCTGTAAGATACATAAGGGTGCCAATCATTCCTCGATAGTGTATAGGATCTACGGCTTTCCCTTGTGTATCTTTATTCAGTTTTGATTTCTTCACCATGGGAGTATCCACGGGGTTACTAGATTCCATACCATATTTCTTCAAAGATTCTAGAGCATATTTATACTCATTTAAAAAGATGCCTCTAGGACTTTGTGAAATCTGTAATCCTAGAAAAAAA
The DNA here is from genome assembly GCA_026074375.1 of Tanacetum coccineum. Lineage (NCBI taxonomy): Eukaryota > Viridiplantae > Streptophyta > Magnoliopsida > Asterales > Asteraceae > Tanacetum > Tanacetum coccineum. The sequence continues at coordinate 55,416 of BQNB010014052.1, read as the reverse complement.
ATGATATTTTGCCCATCATCGACGTCTTAAAGATTAAACATATATTTTGAAAATTGTTTCACATAATTCATGTGTAGTAGACATAAAAAAACAAAGATTATATCATCAACATAGATTTGTACCAGGAGAATATCTTGCCTTGTCTTCTAATGAACAATGTGGGATCCATAGTTCCTTTAGAGAATTCTTGAGAGAGTAGAATCTTCGACAATAGATCGTACCACGCACGAGGAGCTTGTTTCAACCCATAAAGAGCCTTCTTAAGCTTGTACATATGATCCAGATTGTCTTGATCCACAAACCCGTTCGGTTGACTAACATAAACTTTTTCCCGCAGAATACCGTTCAAGAATGCCATTTTAACGTCCATTTGGTAGACGATCATATTTATGTGAGCAGCATATGCAAGGAAAATTCGAATAGCATCAAGTCTAGCCACTGGAGCAAAGGATTCCTCAAAATCAATTCCCTCTTCTTGACGGTAACCACGAGCAACCAAACGAGCCTTGTTCTTAAGAATTCCTCCCATTTCATCAAGTTTTACCTTATAAATCCATTTTAAAGTAATGACCATTACTTTATCTGGACGTAAAACGAGTTCCCAAACTTCAAGACGTTCAAATTCATGTAGCTCCTCTTGCATTGCTTCAATCCAACATGGTTTAGTTAATGCGTCTTTATAGTTCTTTGGTTCAACTGATGTAAGAAAGGCATCATAGTAACAAAATAAAGCTTGTTCATGGAGTTGGAGTCTTGTGGAAACATGTCTTTCGAGTTCACCAATGATGTTTTATAAAGGATGATCCTTGGTCTATTTGCGTGTTCTGAGTTAGGTGTAGCAGTATGCACAATAGTAGGAATAATATCCGAAGAAGAAAATGCTTCAGAATCATTTTCTGGAATTGGAATACCAAAGAACGGATCGTTATTCATGTGTACAACATCTAAGTCATGATTTTCTTCTTCAAAATCATTAGGAATGATAGGAGATTGAGTTTCGGGTGTTGTTTGAGAGTTACTAGGTGATGGTGCATCTTGATCAACAGTAGTTGAGGAAGGTAAACCGGTTGATGCAGCGGGTTTTGGAGCAACTACATCAGCAATTGGAGCAATGACTTCCGGGGCTGGGTGATCAACACTAGGTAGAGGAGTGAGTAATTCATCAAACATCGGTTGAAATAAAAAATCCCAATCACTTCTTAAAGGTGGTACAAATGGTGTTGAAGGAGGAGGGTTTGGCACGAGTCCTGAACTGATTGTTGCAGGAGTCATTTCATGAAGTGCGGGTCCTGAATTGCTATGTTTAGAAGCCATCGTAGTGAGCTCTTCAAAATCTACATGAATTGTCTCAATGATTCGTCTGGTACGTCGGTTGTAAATTAAAAATTCTTTCTTTGTGGGTGCATAGCCAATGAAAATACCAATATCAGCTTTTGGTTGTAACTTGACCAGTTCTCCTCAGCTATCGTTTGTGTCGGATAACAAAGTGCACCAAATACATAGAAGAATGATAAGTCAGGAAGTTTGTCATGCAAAAGCTCATATAGTGTTTTGCCGTGACGAAGACGTATGACGGAAATATTTTGGGTATAACATGCGGTAGCAACTGCTTCTGCCCATAAGAATAATGGAGCTTTTGCATAAATCAACATTGTGCGGGCAACTTCAATTAGCGTACGATTACGTCTTTTAACGACACCATTTTGCTGTGGAGAGCGAGCAACAGATGTTTCATGAGAGATGCCAACCTTCTCATAATATTCACGTAAAGTTTGATTAACAAATTCAATACCATTATCTGTTTTGATTCTTCGGATAGGCACTTTAAGCCGCACTTGGATCATCTTGGGAAACTTGATTATGAAATCTAGAGCTTCATCTTTTGAACTTAAGCACTTAACCCATGTAAATCGAGAGTAATCATCGACAATGACGAGGATGTACTTCTTTCCATTAAAACTTGCAATACGCATTGGTTCACAATGATTCCAGTGCAAAAGGATAGAGTTGTTCATTTGGTGATGGGATGGTTGGATCCAAACTCTTCAGATTTAGGTTTGTGGGGTTTCTTCTTGCTTTTGCCTATTGCACAAGCATAACACAGATGATCCTTTTCAAATTTTAGCTTAGGAAGACCCCGAATAAGACCGTGTCTAGCTAGATGGTTGATTGCACCAAAGTTCAGATGAGACAGACATCGGTGCCATAAACCAGGACATAGTCTTTGAGGCCAGTTGACAAGAGACCATATAGGGAAGAGTGCCATCAATATCTCCAAGAGACAGAGTATATAGATTGTTGCCTTAAGATCCAGTTAATAGATCAACACCTTCTACATTATGAATGAAGTAGGTGTGTTGACGAAAAGCGACTTTAAGTTTCGAATCATAAAATTGCACAACAGAGAATAAGTTGTGTCCAAGTCCTTCTACAATAGAACACCCTTGATATCGTAAACATTTCCAATATATAATCACGCATATCCCAAAAAAACCTTTTCCCACATGACATTTCTGAATTTGACCGTACCCAATAAATTTAATTAACAAAAATTGGTGAGCTGAGAGTCGATCATCCGGTCTATGCTTGAGCACCCTGAGTCAAAATACCAAGAACAATTTGGACGAACGCATCATCAAGAGAGAAAGATTGCAAATCGAAAACTATGGATCCCCAAGATTGACTGGGTTCCTTTTTGTTAGCAGATACATATTTAAGAACCTTAGATTTGCTAACAGGATCATTAGTTTTAGATTTCCTAGGTTTCCTTGAGTAAACCAATGTTACGACAGGCTTAGGTGTTTTCATTTTCTAGAGTATTGGTTCCAAAGGAGCACTTTAGTATTGTGGTAATCCTAGTTAAAGGGCACACATTTCCTACTATAGTGAAGGTCCGACCAGTAGGTCTCCAGATATATCCAATATTTGTAAACACCTTTCCTGTTGGTTTCCAAACTTTTCTCTTTGAACTTTTTCTTAAAACAAATTTAGATTTTGCACGAGCATTCACATAATTGATAAAATCAAGAATACACAAATCATGATTATCAGAAAGCATGCAACCATAAACTTAAACACATTTAAGTTTCAGAAATTCCATACCATTGGAATGCCACATTAGCAGTTCCTACCATTGGTGCAACAACACAATCTTTATTTTTCAAACTAGATTTAACTTTCCTAGGGGCTTTTACTTTATTCTTCTGAGTACTACTTGGTGTTTGCTGAATCTTATCTTTCTTTGTATTACCTGAAGGTTGTGATCCGCTAGCACTAGTAGACGGTTTTACTCCTGTAGAAGACAATATAAGTTTGTTAGAAACTAGGTTTGATGTAGAGGCTATTTTTGTGATTGTGTTTCCTGAGGATGTGACGGGCTCCGTGAATCTAACTCTTTTGTACTTATCTTTGGGGTCACAGCTACTAATTGTTCACTAGAATTGTTGATACTAGGGCAGGTATTACTGATGTTTGTAAGCAACTCCTGAATTAGTTTAGTATATCTACAGGCAGATTCTAAGGAATGATCTAGAGGATAATTTGCTTTAACATGATCAACTAGATCCCTAAGAACTGCAGCTTCTTCCTGAGTGTGCTTAATATAGGCAGAGTGAGCTGTCCTTTTATTCAACAATTTAGGGGTTATTGGTTCCACATCAATCTTAAGCATCTCTAGATCAATAGTGTGTTTTGTAACAACATTATCAACTATAGCTTTTCCTTTATTTCTTAAGTCATCTTAAACTATGTAATTTACCAAAACTTTTTTCTGAAGACTAGCATTTAAATCAGAAATTTCCACAGACTTTAGATTGACTTGATTAATTAAATCATCACATTATTCTTTTGATCGAATATGTGTTGGTTTAATCAAGTCATAAAGTTGCTTATAAGTCTGTTTCAAATGCTCATTCTTAGCAATAAGCTTTGACACCCTATGATCCAATTCAATATTTATTGTTTCAATCTCCTCTAAGTCCTTTTTAATATTATCATCATTCATTTTTCCACTTAGAGATTTAATTCTCTCTTTCAACTTCTTTATGACCGTGTCTTTCTCTTGGGACTGAGCTTTCAATTCATTTAATTCAAACAATTGATCAAAACTTAGAGCACTTTGATTTAAAACAGAATTGTCTCTTTGAAAAATTTCCTAATTAAGTTGAGTATCAACTTATAAAGAGATGCAATGTTTTTCAAGAGTGGTAAAACTTTTGAATAGTTTAGCGTAAATCTCTTTTTCAATGAAATCCTTTTTGTTGAGAAGCTCAGTCTAAACTTTTAAGACACTTTTCACATTCATGCACATTCACAGAAGCATTATCCATAGAAGAATTCATAATTATGTTCACAGTATCTTTGTTAATGACTTATTCCAAGAGTCGTTTGTTTTCGTTCAAAACCTTATTCATTTTAGCTTTAAACGTTTTTGACTCTAAACGATATTGTTCCACAACCTGTTCCATTTGATAAAAGACAATTTGGACTTCGGAAAGTTCATCAATTAAATATAGAAAAGGAAATAGAAGAAATAAAAGGGAGAAAATAAAATGAAAAAAAGATGTATTAATAAGTCCTTTAGAGCTTTTACAAATGGAATTATTTCATCCCTAAAACAAGCTTTTGTATGTTTGAACCCCCACGACCCTGTAATTACTTTATCAGAGTTATAAGGATGGTAAGGTTAGGTATGAGTTCCCACGATCTCGCCAGAGCCAAAGGGAACTACCCAGGGTCAATTCAATAGTTAGTGTAGAAGTCCTTAGGTATGATTACAAAAGGAGTAATGTGAATAAGGGAATAGTGCGGACTGAGATAGAGCTAGTACTGGAACATACCTAACAAGGCACTAGTAATGAAGTCTCGGTAAGCATTGAAGGGGTTGAAGAAAGAAAAAGAAATGTTAAGATAAAGGCTGAAAAGAAACTAGCCCTCCTTTAACATTAGGCAGAAACTGGGTCAATACATATGCTGTCAAAATCACATGGCTGATTGCTAAGATGGAAGACAAGTATCATGGAGACACTCATGATATGCTGCACAAACCCTCCCTAATCTACACAAAATCTCTCAAAAGATTTCTGTTTCAATTGTCATGGAGACTTAACACGTAATCTACCTCTCTCACTCTGAGTTAGTCGGTATTGAAAAGGTGGCAGTCTGCTCCAGCCTCCGCTCACTTAAATCAAAACGCACTATTGAGTCTAGAGCCTAGAGATCATCAATAAATCTCGTTAGGACACTATTCCAATATACTTGTCTTTCACACACTGTGAAAATAAGGAATTATTCTTATAAGTGTCTTCATATGGTAAAATTCGACTGGGAAAATGCTGAACGCATTATCCTTGTGCTATTTGCCAGAACCTCTGAGTGATACGAAAGTTTTCACAGTGAAATGGAATCCTTCTAGAGCCAACATCAAACAAGCTCTAGGTAAGGCTGACTTGATGAGATCCATAAAGGAATCAAATTTATGACACTGACCTGGGCATCGATTTCGGTCCAGATTATGAATTGACGGAAGTTGAATTTTGATAAACACTTAAACTCTCAATGTGTTACAAAAATCACTTTTACTAGTGACACATCGATTGATTTTCAAATCACTTGTATCTCAAATCGGTGAGATCGTACCTCACTGATTCACGATCTTACCAGTTCTATTAGTAAGCAATACTAATAGTGAGGTAGCCTGCGTTGAGTGTCCGGAAAGAGTACCTAGCAAGTACAGTGAATCAATGCATCTGCATAGATGACTAACGACTTGAGCTGGAAAGACCTACAAGGAGTTCTTATAATGAATCCTAACTATCACAGGTACAATATTTTTACTGAAAAAAACACTACATCCACAGAACCAAGGTTTAATGCAACCGAACTCTAACGCAGACAAGCCATATTCGTCACCTAAACTTTATTGTTTACCTATTTATATTAGGATTACCTTAAGATGGAGATGCAGATACCTCATTCCAGCAGAGTCAAGTTCATAGCCACATGCTCATACTCAAGGATAAATGACTTTATAACATCAAGAAAGAATGACCAAAAGCTTTCGCAAACTCTCATATCAACGTGTTCTTCAGTATGTCAAAGATATAAAGTTATGTACTGATGAAGAATTACAAATATAAAGTCAAGCTTTCAAGATTGCAACAAGTATGAGCATGTCGGCCCAAAAGTCACGAGCACATAAAGTAAAAGATCACAAATTATATTAGAGATTTTACTTTGCTGATGATCCCAAAACAAGCTAAAGAACCACATTCAAAAGACAAGCCTAAAGGAAAAAAGCTCAAGCTTAAAAGTCAAAAGATCACAACTCACTTATACAAGAGAATCATGAATGAAGAACACAATGATTACGAACTTAAGTTAAAAGGTCCAAGACATATAATGCTAGGATCAAATTGTATTTTCAGGGGTGACCTCCCTCAGGGGGAGATTGTTAGGATCATCAAAAAGACTCGGTCACCCCGTGTTTTGTCTAGCATAGTTTAGCTCGTAGTCTTAATATTTATCGTTTAGTTACCGTATGACTTATGGCGTTGGGCCGGGTCTTTACCCACATGTTAGCCCACTTCATAGCCTACTTAGGGCACATAAACTCTTGTATTTAAACCCCCTCTCAGCTATTGAGAGGGGTTGGTTGTTCATTGTATAACAAACACACAATAAGTGTCTTTCTCTCACTAGAACTTCCCATTTTCTCTCTCTAGAAATCGGCCAACACACTAATCCTTGATTGTGTTATGATTTCCAATATACTATAGAGCATCTGTCATTTCAGTATCTCTTCCCTCCAGATTGACATTCACGTCCTTGTATAATTCATTCACTTCGTCCTCTTCATTTGTCTCTTTGTCCAAGGGATACTTGGGGATTTCCTTAATTTCTCTATAAGTATATTATTTTATACGTGTGTAAAACTACGAATCAACCCTCTTCTTGTATATCTTCTTCATTATGAGTGGAAAACTTGGGATGAACAAAGTCATCACCATCGTTGTCTGAATCAGTTTACTCATTATCATCATCTTGATTATCATCATTTTGTCCATCATATTCCTGACCATCATCTTCTTGACCATCATCATCTTGATTATCAGCATCGTCATTATCACCATCATTGTTATCATCCTTTCCTACTTATTCATCATCATCCTCTTCACTGGACTTCCAAGAGATTTTCACATCACCAAATGCATATGTCGGTACACCAGGAACCCCTGGTATATCACCAGTTCCTTCATCTGTACCTGAACCGTTGGCTTGAGAGATGTGAGTTTGTATCAGGCTTCTTTTTGTGGCTAGCTCCATTTGTTCAGCTTCTGTTAAAGCAACCTCAGATAGCACTGTTAGACCTTTAACTTTAGATGTCTTTGCAGTTTGCTTCTTTTTGGCAGGTTTAGCCACCTTTGCTGAAGTCTTGAGTCTTTTGCCATTAGTAGTTGGAGGAGTCTTTGTCTTGTCAGATCTAATTTTCTTCTTCTTGACACTTGCTTTTGTTTTAAGAGGTTCAGCTCCTAAAGCAATGGCATAGTACTCTTTGTAGGATTCGAAATCTTTGATGGCTTCATTTGTCAATTCATCAGGAAAAATGACACCATATAGCTGTGTGTCCTCATGCCTAGAGACAACCTTTATCGTGGTGAACATTGGGTCATCCCTGGCAAAGTGCTAATTTACCCTGTTTCTTCTTGGAATTGATGAATCCTTAGTCATGAAGAAGTTGACGATGACCTTGGTGAAGCGAGGGTAGTACATCTCATTACTCCTCTTGACATTCTTGTTCTCTACTTGATAAACAAAGTCCTCCCACAGAAGGTAGGCATAGTCTACATTCTTCTTATGGTACATGCCCCAAAGGATTTGAGCTTGAGATAGTCGAAGACTGTCATATCCGGTACTTTTACCACTCAGACATTTGTTGATGACCGCAACAAATGATCTCCAGGGTTGATGCAGCTTGTTGACATTGACATCGGTGATCACCTTTATCTCTCCACTATGACCAAGATCTCTGAGAAACGTGAGAATTTCCTCTTCAAAGGGTAGTTCCTTGAATTGCTGATCAGGGAGTTTAGGGCATATTTGAAGCATTTCTCTGAAGTACTCAAGATTCACAATATGTTTCTTATTGTTCATCTTGAAACAAATCGAGTGGTGATGAACTATAGCAGTGGCCCAAAACTCTTGCATGTATAATTCTGGAACATCCACTGTGATCTAGAATGCCTTGTAAAAGGGAGAGAGTTTCAAAACATTATACACCACTTGAAGAGTTGCTTCTTTTGAGTTGAGGTATAAGCTTAGTCGAAGATTACTTTTGCCAATCTTAAGTCGGTTGGCAGGATCTACTAAAGCGTCATCCAATGCAAGTTGTTAATCTCTTGTGATGTCCATGGTTTTGCTTAAGAAAGAATCAATATAGTTTTTATATAACCAAGTTTATATATAACTATATAGACCTTTTATGTGAGCACTTTATGTTTTATCATGATGTGAGAATTTTCCTTAAGCATTAGGACCTTGAAGACATTTAACACTTGTAAAGATCTATTCCTTTGAATGGCAACTTAGATAGACTTATATGCTTAAGGGATTATGGCAACTTTTTTGATAATTTAGGAATCATGGTCTTTCTAACTAGTAGAGAATGTAGATAACCTAAGTCGTATTTTAGTTAACCTTGATTTTACCTTGCTTATAAGCCTATTTTAACTTAATTAGATAGCATAATTAACCAATTTTAATTAGCCTGCTTAGTTAAGTTTTAATTTGCCTTCAATTTGAAATTTTGATCTTAAGTGTTTTTGGTCTAAATATATTAGATCGGTTCCTTAAAGATTTCACTAGATCAGTTCCTTAATGAGAACAGCTAGATCGGGTCCTTAAACAAATCTACTAGATCGGGTCCTTGATGAGAAAACTAGATCGGGTCCTTAAGAACAATGACTGGATCGGCTCCTTAATGAGAAAATTAGATCTGGTCCTTTAAGGAAAATGACTAGTTCGAGTCTCAAGGAAATGTACTAGATCGGCTTCTTAATGAGAAAACTAGATCGGGTCCTTTAAGGAAAACGACTAGTTCAGGTCTTAAGGAAATTTACTAGATCGGCTCCTTAATGACAAAACTAGATCAGGTCTCAAGTGACTTGACTAGATCGGCTCCTAAATGAGAAAACTAGATCGGGTCTTTTAAGGAAATGACTAGTTCTGTTCCCAAAGGGTTTGACTAGATCGGTTCTAAAAGGAGTTTTGACTAGATCGGTTCCAATAAGGAATTGACTAGATCGGTTTCTAAAGAAACTTCACTAGATCGGTCCTTTAAGTTAGATCGGTTTTCCCCCTTTTTTAGATCGGTGATTTCACAGATTTTACAAGTAATTCACAAGCATGATTTTTGGCACACGAGTTAACAATTTTTATCATTGTATAGCTGTTTAGCAACATTTATAAGCACTTAACACATGGAATTGTATCACACTCAACAACAAAAATGCATAAAAGTTCAACCCGAGCAAGACATTTATAAGGCATGTTAAGACATTCTAATACATTCAAGAGATTATAAGCTGCATATCTCATAACTAACCCAACAACTTTTATCATTCTAACCCAAAACCCCCAAATAGACAAACACAAAATCAACCATAAATCATCCATATGTTAATGGCATACAAAACTGAATTACACGAGTGATTATTACACCTAAACAAGCAAAATCCCTCAATTAATTTAAGCTTTTACAGACTTTTGATTTTGAGGAACCCTAAATCAATTTTTAGGGTTTTCAGCTTCAAATCAATGTCAAATCTTAATTCCTTTGAGATGTGAGATGTTTAGGATGCGATGAACACTTTTCTTTAATACCTTAATGCACGAAATCAACTAGAAAATGGAAGATTGAAGGTGACGACTTGCAAATGGGTTTGAGAGTGGGAAATAATTTTTCTAAGTGTGAAATACTAAATGGGACGGGGTGGAATGAGAGGGTATATGGTAATTTTCAAAGTTTGACACATTTAGCCCCTTAAGATTAATACTCTTTACATTTTGATTAATTAAGTTTTATAAGGCATATACAAGTTAAAGAAATAGCATATATAGTCCCTAATGTTTATACTATTATACCTATAGACTTATTTTTGCAAAATACTCCCTAAAGGCTTAAACACATAACATTTAAGGCACACATAAGCTAAACTTAATTAACTTTCCTTAAGAGTGATATTACTTTTCCTTTTAAGCACATTATTATTATGAAGAAGATAGTTGACATTTTCTCCCCCTCAAACAATGACCCGTTTTCTATTTAAAGAGTTGTAGTCGTTGTTGAGAAGTCGAATGTCTTTGAAAAAACATTTTCTAATGACTTAGTATTTATTTTTGAAAATCAAACACCATGAAATAAGATTTCTCTTATTTTAACACGTAAGCGCACTGATACACACACTTATGAAAATAAAGGAAACACAGGTTGTGTTGCAAAGTAAACACAAACCTTTTCATGGTCATAAAGTAGACCATGCTCGAGAATAAATTCCCGTTATGAGGTCAAGTTTTCTTTTTGAAATACTTGCCTTTAAATGATGATTGGGTTGCTATCTGAAATAATAGCAAGCCATTTGACATGTTTTGAAAACATTTGGAACTTCTGCTAGAACTTCATTTACAGCCTCGTATCATTATTGAATGACATTTCTAAGACCATAAATGTTATCGATTTTCAGAAGACATGCCATTATTACCTCTTTTTATATTTTTCTCATTTTTTAATTTTTTCTTTGGTTTTATAAATTTATATTTTTGTATTTTGTTTTTATAAAATTTTTCTAAAAATGAAAAATCTTTTTGGTTTTTATGGTGTGTAATATATATATATATATATATATATATATACATATTATACAGGATATTTGAATAGGTACCACCACTATTCTTCAGCTTCATCTGCCAACTGTTTTAGTGTCTCAGGCGTAAAACTTCGCATTCCCAGCTTGTTGATAAGAAATTCAATTCTTTCTCTGCATAGGGCTTTAGTGAAGATGTTCGCTAGTTGATACTCCGTGTTGACAAAGTAAAGCTCTACTACTCCATTTTCCACTTGCTCTTTGATGAAGTGGAATCTGATGTCAATATGCTTTGATCGAGAATGTTGAACATTGTTGCAGCATAAAGCAATAACGCTTTTGTTATCATAGTACATTGGAATTTTATTGAATCCAAGGCCATAGTCGGTAAGCTGTGATCTCATCCAAATGATTTGAGCTCAACAGCAAGACATAGCAATATATTCAGCTTCCATACTGGATATCGCAACACTTTTATGCCTTTTTGATGACCAACTAACAAGTCTGTCTCCCAATAATTGCATACATCCTGAAGTACTTCGTCTAGTATCTTGGCAACCCTCGTGATCAGCGTCTGCATAAGCTGTTAGAGCAATAGAAGAATCCTTTGGATACCAGAGTCCCTGATTTATGGTTCCTCGTAGTTATTTAAAGATCCTTTTTACAGCATGTAGGTGATTTTCGGTAGGCTTTGCTTGATACCGAGCACACATGCATACATCAAATGTTAGGTCTGGTCTACTGGCTGTAAGATACATAAGGGTGCCAATCATTCCACGATAGTGTGTAGGATCTATGGCTTTCCCTTATGTATCTTCATCCAGTTTGGATTTCTCCACCATGGGAGTATCCACGGGGTCACTAGATTCCATACCATATTTCATCAAAGATTCTAGAGCACATTTAGACTGGTTTAAAAATATGCCTCTGGGACTTTGTGAAATCTGTAGTCCTAGAAAAAAATATTATATTTTGCCCATCATCAACATCTTAAACTTTGAACATATTATTTTTGAAAATTGGTCACATAATTCAGGTGTAGTAGACGCAAAGATTATATCATCAACATAGATTTGTACAAAGAGAATATCCTTACCTTGTCTTCTTATGAACAATGTGGGATCCACGGTTCCTTTAAAGAATTCCTGAGAGTGTAAAAACTTCGAAAATAGATCGTACCACGCGCGTGGAGCTTGTTTCAACACATAGAGAGCCTTCTTAAGCTTGTATACATGATTCAGATTGTCTTGATCCACAAACCCGTCCGGTTGACTAACATAAACTTCTTTGCGCAGAATGTCGTATAAGAATGCTGTCTTAACATCCATTTGATAGACAATCATATTCATGTAAGCAGCATATGCGAGGAAAATTCAAATAGCATCAAGTCTAGCCACTGGAGCAAAGGATTCCTCAAAATCAATTCCCTTTTCTTGACGGTAACCACGAGCAAACAAACGAGCCTTGTTCTTAAGAAATCCTCCCATTTCATCAAGTTTTACCTTATAAATCCATTTTAAAGTAATAACCATCACTTTATCTAGACGTGGAACAAGTTCCCAGACTTCAAGACGTTCAAATTCATGTAGCTCCTCTTGCATTGCTTCAATCTAACATGCTTGAGTTAATGCGTCTTTATAGTTCTTTGGTTCAACTAATGTGAGAAAGGCATCATAGTAACAAAATAAAGCTTGTTTATAGAGTTGGAGTCTTGTGGAAACATGTCTTTCGAGTTCACCGATAATGTTTTCTAAAGGATGATCCTTGGTCCATTTGTAACGTGTTCTGAGTTAGGAGTAACAGTGTGCACAACAGTAGGAATAACATCCAAAGAAGAAGATGCTTCAGAATCATTTTCTAGAATTGGAATACCAAAGAATGGATCGTTATTCATGTGTGCAACATCTAAGTCATGATTGTCTTCTTCAACATCGTTCAGAATGATAGGAGATTGAGTTTTTGGTGTTGTTTGAGAGTTACTAGGTGATGGTGCATCTTGATCAACAGTTGTCGAGGAAGGTAAACCGGTTAATGCAGCTGGTTCTGGAGCAACTACTTTAGGAATTGGAGCAATGACTTTAGGGGCTGGGTGATCAACACTAGGTGGAGGAGTGAGTAATTCATCAAACAGTGGTTGAAAAAAAAGATCCCAATCAGTTCTCGAAGGTGGTACAAATGGTGTTGAAGGAGGAGGATTTGGCACGAGTCTTGAACTGATTGTTGCAGGAGTTATTTCATGAAGTGCTGGTCCCGAACTGCTGTGTTCAGAAGCCATCGCAGTCAGCTCATTAAAATCTACATGTATTGTCTCAATGATTCGTCTGGTACGTCGGTTGTAAATATGAAATGCTTTCTTTGTAGGTGCATAGCCAATGAAAATACCAATATCAGCTTTCGGTTGTAACTTACCCAAGTTCTCACTATCATTTGTCAGATAGCAAAGTGCACCAAATACATGGAAGAATGATAAGTCAGGAAGTTTGTCATGCAAAAGCTCATATGGTGTTTTGTCGTGACGAAGACTTACGACGGAACAATTTTGGGTATAACATGCGGTAGCAACTGCTTCTGCTCATAAGAATAACGGAGATTTTGCATAAATCAACATTGCACAGGCAGCTTTAATTAGCGTACAATTACGTCTTTCAACGACACAATTTTATTGTGGAGAGCGAGCAAAAGATGTTTCATGAGAGATGCCAACCTTCTCATAATATTCATGCAAAGTTTGATTAACAAATTCAGTTCCATTATCTGTTCTGATTCTTCGGACAGGCACTTTAAGCCGAACTTGGATCATCTTGAGAACTTGATTATGAAACATGGAGCTTCATCTTTTGACCTTAAGCATATAACCCATGTAAATAGAGAGTAATCATCAACAATGAAGAGGGTGTATTTCTTTCCATTAACACTTGTGACACGCATTGGTTCATAAAGATCCATGTGCAAAAGATAAAGCTTTTCTTGGTTGGTGTCTTCAGATTTAGGTTTGTGGGGTTTCTTCTTGCTTTTTCCCATTGCACATGTAGAACACAGATGGTCCTTTTCTAACTTTAGCTTAGGAAGATCTCGAACAAGACCATGTCTAGCTAAATGGTTGATTGCACCAAAGTTCAGATGAGACAGACGTCGGTGCCATAGCCAGGACTTAGTCTTTGAGGCATTTGACAAGAGACATATAGGAGAGGACACCATCATATCTCCAAGAGATAGAGTATACAAATTGTTGCCTCTAGATCCAGTCAATAGATTAACACCTTCTAAATTACGAATGAAGCAGGTGTGTTGACAAAAAGCAACTTCAATTCGAATCACAAAATTGCTCAACGGATAATTAGTTGTGTCCAAGTCCTTCTACGTAGTAAACCCTTGATATCATAACATTCTCAATCCGATAATCACCATATCCCAATATCTTTGCCATGTGATTATTTTTGAATTTGATTGTACCCAAAAATTTATTGACGAAATTGGTGAGCTGAGAGCGATCTCCGGTCATATGTTTAGAGCAACCAGAGTCCAAATACCAGAGAACAATTTGGACGATGTGCATTCATCAAGAGAGGAAGATGGAACATCAAAAACTATGGATCCCCAAGATTGATTGGGTTCCTTTTTGTTAGCAGATACAGATTTAAGAACCTTAGATTTGTTAACGGGAACATTAGTTTTAGATTTCCTAGGTTTCTGTGAGTAAACTAATGTTACGAAAGGTTTATGTATTTCATTATCTAGCACAATTGGTTTCCTAAGGGGCTCTTCAGTAGTTGTGGTAATCTTAGTTAAAAGGCACACATTTCCTACTATATTGAATGTCGCGACCCGGTATGTGCTCGAGATATATCCAATATTTGTATAACACCTTCCTGGTTGTTTCCAGTTTTCTCTTTGAACTTTTTCTTAATAGATTTAGATTTTTCTCAAGCATTCAATTATTTGTGAAAATCAAGATCACACAAGTCTTGATTAACAAAAAGCATGCAACCATGACACTTAACTACATTTGAAGTTAGAATTCGCATTAAGCTTGGAATGGCTGCACAATTAAGCAGTTCATTTAGGTGCATCGAGTCAGCAGTCTTTTATTTTTCACAAACTAGATTTAACTTTCTGTAGGGTGGGTTTTCTTTTATTCTTCTTAAGTGTACTACTTGGTGTTTGCTGATTTATCTTTCGCTTTGTATTGCTCTGAAGGCTGTGATCGCTAGCATAGTAGATGGTGTTACTTCTGTAGAAGACTACCTCGGTATTTGTTGAGAAACTGATTGATGTTGAGGCTGTTTTTGTGTGTTTTCCTGAGGATTGTGACGGGTCAGTGAATTGTATTCTGTACTCTTTTGTCCTTGTTCTTTGGGGTCTTACAGCCTCGTAATTTCTTACCAGATTTTGTTGATACTAGGGCATGTTTTATGTTGTTTGTAAGCAGACTCTTGAATTTAGTTTAACATAACTACAGAGATTCTAGGAATAATCTAGTGGATATTTTGATTAATCTGTTCAACTAGATCCTGTAAGTAATGGTAGTTTCTTCCTGAGTGTGCCTTAAATATAGGCAAGTGAGTCTGTCTTTTTATTAATAATTTAGGGGTTACTTGGTTCTGTGCATTAATCTTAAGCATCTTAGATCTATACTGTGTTCATAACAACATTATCAACTAGTAGATTTCCTTTAAGTTTCCTAAATCAGTCTTGTGAGCTGTTAATTACCTGAAAACTTTTTCCTGAAGACTAGCATTTAAATCAGAAATTTCCACAGACTTTAGATTGACTTGAATTAATTAAATCCAACCATTGTTCTTTTGTCGAATATGTGCTGTTGTAATCAAGGTCATAAATTGCCTTATAAGTTGTTTTCAGAATGCTCATTCTCAGCTAATAGCTTTGACACCCATGTGGATCGCAGGTCCGTGTATATTTAGTGTTTCAATCTCCTCTAATCCTTTTTTGATCTTATTCTCTGATTTTTTTTTCCACTTAAAGATTTAATTCTCTCTTTTCAACTTCTTTTTGACCGTGTCTTTCTTTGGACTGAGCTTTCAATTCATTACTTCAAACGCAAGTTGAAACAAAACTTGGTGCACTTTGATTTGGAAACAGAATTGTCCCGTTTGAAAAAATTTCTTGATTATGTTGAGTACAACTTTAAAGGGATGCAATGTTTTTTCAAGAGTGGTATAACTTTGAAGCAACTTCTGAACAGTTTATCGTAAATCTCTTTTTCAACAAAATCCTTTTTGTTGAGAAGCTCAGTCTCAAGTTTGAGTCACTTTTCACATTCATGCACATTCACATAAGCATTATCCACAGAAGAATTCACAATTATGTTTACTATATCTTTGCTAATGACTTGTTCTAAGAGTCGTTCATTTTCGTTCAAAACTTGATTCATTTTAACTTCAAATGTTTTTGACTCTAAACGATGTTGTTCCACAGCCTGTTCCATTTGATGAAAGACATTTTAGACTTCAGAAAGTTCATCAATCAAATATTGATCGAATGTATTAAATAAGTCCTTCAGAGCTTTTACAAATGGAATTATTTCATCCCTAAAACAAGCTTTTGTATGTTCAAACCCCCACGAGCCCTCAGTGATGGCTGTGGCTGTGGTTCTTTCTTTGACAACCACGTCAAAACCAGCAAGATGGTGTTTAAGTTTCTTCAAACTCGTATTAACCATGCTGACTTTAGGAAGTTCTTTTGGAACCTCAACTTTGGTGGGTCTACTAGAAAGAGTGGGTTCTGGAGAATTCACAGAATTTTGAGACCAAAAGGCTTGTTCAGCAGATAATTTAGTTTGTGGAACAAATCGTGTTTCAAAATCTTGAGAAAGTTGGTTAAGAACAACATAATCGACTGGTGTAGTATTAACTTTCTTTTCTAACATCATAGGATCCTTTTGTTTTAAAAGCATTTTTGAACGACTCTCTTCAGCAAGCATTAGGGTCTCTTCGAAGTCAAGAATCACAATAGCACTCGTATTCTTAATGACATTACCATCATAAAGCTTTGGTTCCAACTGCTGAGCTTTCTTTAGATAGAAAGGATTTTGAAAACCTAGAGCTTGTTTAGTGGTATGATCATAGAAAAACTGAGGTTTCATCAACATGTGAACAGTTTGTGTAGATTGATCTCTTTTAAAAACAATATTATCTAGCTGTTTGATCTTCTTTTCTAACGCAATCTCTCTATCGATGTTCCTAGATTCTTCTTTCTTAAAATCATTTTTGAGAAGAGTAACTGTTTGCATTAAAGATTCCTTTTCTTTTAAATGTTCAGAAAGAGTTTTATTAAATGCATCAATCTGACAACTAGTACTTGAATCTGAAACGTTATCATTACTCTTTAAATCAACATTTTGTCCTTCTTTCAAAACTTTAACTTGTTCCTTATATCTTTTAAGCTCAGCAGTTAAAGTATCATTGACACTTTTAGGTTTTCAGTTGTTCAATTACAGATAATATCAGTGCATCTTGTTGTGCACAAGAGTTAAAATTCTGAACCGCTACCTGTTGTGATTCAATCACATACGGAGAATAAGGAATGATATTGCTATCAATGGTTATTTTAGTTTCTGAATGGTTCACAACATTCGACTGTTTAGAAGATGACATCGCCTGCACAGCTTGATTAATCATATTATTATTCACATTATCATGATTGTGTACCTCAGCGAGAGCATTTGAACCATAATGAGATAAATTCGCCATGAGAGCAACTTTGGCAGTGTTAAGTTCATCACAATCAGAGTCATATGCATCCAAATAATCGGCTTGATAAGCAGCATTGTGGGTAATGACAGTCTGTGTGGCTTGACCTTCTGCAATCGTGGATCTGCCTAAAAATGCTACGTTCCTCCTCAAAGAATTTGGTCCTGCTTGTTTGAGCTTGTACCAACAACACTTTATCCTTAAACCACGAATCATCCCGTTTCCTCTTAGGTTTAGTACACTATTCGGACATGTGTCCTTCCATTTTGCAGTTGTAACAAATAATAGTCCTTTGTTTCCCAGAATTTCTTCCACTTGCTCTTAGAGTGTAGGTCCTTGTAGTACCCGCAACAAAAGAAGTGTGTCTCCCCTGAATTAGTTGTAAGGTCACTCTTCCATCATTAATGGTAGCTTGTTGCCTAGGGTTTGATGAATTCCTCAGCTGGTTATTGGTAGTAGGATAGCGAGAAGTGACAACAGCAGTCAAGAAAGACATTATGTGATTGATGGAATCAATGGGATCATCACCTTTCTGGAACACTTAAACAATTAGACCCGAGTCTAGTTGAGAAAATTCAGATTGTTGGTTAACTGTGGGAGCATCTTCTAATTGAGGGATGGATGATGGTGGAGAATAAACGTTGTGATGAACTGATGATTGATAATCATTGGATGGATAAGTGATTGTGTGTTGATGATTGATTATTTAAGTATTGTTGAGACTGATAAGGTGAACCATGCTGTAGAGACTGATATGGTGAAACTTGTGGTTGAAATTAAGAGTTTTGGTATGAGTGCTGATGAGTTGTTATAAGGAGACGGTCATCAGTGTGGTTTGAAACAAAGCAAGCGGATCTGAGTTTACGTCATGCATTAAACAGAACCTCATTTGCATGAAATTCATTTTGTCCAACAGTAATCATGAAGCCTGATCAATGTTAGATTTATGCAAATCTCCAAACTAGTTTATGTGACATACTGATCACACATATAGCTCCACTCAGGAGGAAGAGTGTTCAAAAACTTGGTGTTCACTTGAAAATTTTCCAGTTTCATATTGTAGATGTTTATGTCACTGAGTAGCAGTGAAAATCTCAAGTAGAAATCACGTAGTGTGTCCCCCTTCTTATATGCAAACTTATCGAATTCATCATAAAGCTTATACCCTCTTTCCTGTTTCATCAATGAAGTTCCTTGCATGAGAAGTTGAATTCTTTCCCAAAGTTCCTTGGTGACTTTATTATTGTTAACCAATGCATAGACCTTAGGTGGTAGTCCTTGAAGAATGATATTTGTTGCCTTGATATCACAGTCAGCTTGAATTGCTTTCGTAACAGATAACTCAGAATATTTCTTTGGTCTTGTCACTCTATTTTCCTCAATTGAAGGCCAGATGAGTGGACCATTTTCAATGGATTCAAGAATCATTCTTCCACGTTGTCTATTCATCATATATAGCTCCATTATGCTTTTCCAAGAATCATACATATATTTTTCCAACATAGGGGGACGATTGTCAGCACCCGACAGAATTGCTTTGTCAGCAAGAGTCGTCATTAAGAAATTTGTATGTTAAAAGATTATTGTCGGATTGAACGGTGGTAGAAAGAAATTGTGTTTGATTAAGTTGTCTTTTAAGAGCTTTAATTCTTGAAACTACACGGGATTTTACAATTCTTGACAAAATCGGGAAAACAAGTTAATGTTTCATGGGATTTTACAAGTCAAAGAAATAAACCGTATAATTTGTAAGTTTGAGTTGTTCGGTTTCAATTAAACTTGACTAGTTCGGTTATTACTGCTGAAGTCTAGTTCGGTTCTCACTGAAGATCGATTAGTTCGGTTATCACAGGAAATAGACTAGATCAGTACTCACTGAAATTCACTAGTTCGGTTCACACTGAAATAGACTAGATCGGTTGATACTAAAATTCGCTAGTTCGGTTCACACTGAAATAGACTAGATCGATTGACACTAAAATTCACTAGTTCGGTTCACACTAAAATAGACTAGATCGTTTGACACTAAAATGACTAGATCGGTACTTTCACGAAACCCACTTTTCCAAAACTCAAAAAGACACGTTTTTGATGATTGTTTTCTAAAATTTTTTATACCAAAAGTGTTACTAAGCCTATAGGGACAAGAAAAATGAAAACTTTAAGGTTTTTAAGCTGAAAAATTTAAAATCAAGATTTTAACCTTTATAAAGCTAACGAACCCAAATGACACAAAATAAGAGATTTTTCTATGAATCTAAGCACACACACCTATATCCAAGGATACTAGATCAAAGCTACCTATGTAGATGATCTTTTAGTATGGAATAAAAGCTTAGAAAACAAGAAAAAAAATCAAAAATACACAACGAATGGTATTAAAAGAAAACTACACGAAAAACTTTAACAAACACAATATCTAAACACACCACTTCATGGATCTTGATACCAATTGTATACTAATCTTATAACCTACTTGATGAGAGGGAAAGAGGTTGTTTTAGTGAGAGAAAGGGTTGGATGAACACTTAGAGAGAGAAAGTAAATATAAGATAGAAAATGTATTATGTGTGAAAAATAAACAACTAACGACCTCTCCAAGGCATGGAAAGGTGTATAAATACCCTAATGAGGCCAGCCATGGATGGGCTTACATGGGCTTTCCATGGACTTTTCCTAACTTAGCCTATTAAGGTTCCAAAAATAACTAAACGAGCTAACGACAATTATCTATGGAGTGACCGATACTTTGCTAGGATTTTTGTATTCCTAACAAAAGTGCATAAAAGTAAAGACTGATAACGTCCAGACAATCAATACGCCGTATGGTATGGAGCGGATACGCCGTATTGATGTCTGGGAAGACAGACTCGATAAAATTAAATAACATTCTGGGTTGTCTCCCGGGAAGCACTTTTGTTTACAGTGAAGTCTTTAAGTTATACTTTTCTTCAGCTTCTCTTCATTCCATCTCATGCACGCTAATGTGCCCACGTGTGAGCCATTATTCCATCCTCGCATCTCAAATGTAATCGGGTCCTAAGCTCAATACTCCTTTGTAGAACCCCTTTACCAATTGGTATGCATGTGAGATTCTATTCATTTCATCTTTCTTACTTACCTTTAGTAATGGTGGAATCTTATTGCACTTTTCATTAGTGTGGTGTTTAAACCTCGGATGTGATCGCACCATTTGGTAAGTTACTTCATCATTACCATTGTAAATGGTAATCATCCCTTCGAACAGTCTTGTTTTAATTCCAACTTCTCATAAAAATGGTTCGCCAAAAATAACATTGCCCATTCCTTCATCTCGATAGGCATCCATATTTTCTAAAACTACAAAATCTGTCACAACAGAAAAGGTTCCAACAAAAATAGGCACATTCATTAAAGCTCCTATAACATTATTCCCTTTGTACACTATCTTATCTTTCATTATAGAATTATGAAACTTTTTGGACATCACATTGACATACAATAATGGGAAAAAGTTAGCGTGTGTAAATTCAAATCCTATCATGCAAGAAAACTTTAAGTTATGAGCACAATCTATATGGATCTTCTTATCATAGTCACAATAACTAGGGTAATCATCAATTCCAACATCAAGTTCATCATCCCTAGTTCTAAATTCCTCAATTACCTCACCTTACCTTAATGGAGGCATAAATCATCCCTGATTTCTCTTAAGTTCAAATGGTTCATTTAGATCATTTAATTTAATGTAATCCTCCAAGAAAGGGTTTAATGATCTATTTAACACCAAATCTCTCCCATAAGCCTAGCTTCTAAACCAAGTTCCATTCTTTCTCTTAAACTTAGCATGTAGACCCTCTTAATTAAACTACAAGCTGGTTTAACACTTGTGAAAACAATCCTTTCTTCCCCAACCCTTAAAGTAATCTTTCTTTTGTAAACATCAATCTTAGCACGGGCGGTAGACAAAAATGGTCTTTCGAGGATCAAGGGCACTTTGATATCCTCGGGCATATCTAGAATTATAAAGTCTACGAGGAAAGTAAATTTACCAATTCCTACTAGTACGTTTTCAGCTATTCCTTTTGGATATTTCACTGTCTTGTCTGCTAATTCAACTGTCAACTTAGTGTGAGCTAATTCGCCTAATCCTAAGTTAAGGTAGGTCGAGAGAGGCATAACACTAACACTAGATCCTAAGTCAACAAGGGAACTATCGAAGCAAACATTATTAATAAAGCAAGGTAAAGTGAAACTCCCTGGGTCTTTCTCCTTTTGGGGTATGGATTGTGAAGCTTCAGAGTAAGCTTTCGAGAATTATGGTTCATATGATCCATTATTTTCTTCACAGTAGTAACTATTCAAATGACTTGGAAACAGAATTGTCATTTGTCTTGTCTCGTACTTGAGTGTATGGTTCTGTCCAGTAGATACGGCGTATTGGGAGGATCCAATACGGCGTATCAGGTATGAATCAGCTTCAATAGTGGTTGAAATCGACTTGACTTGGTCTCTCGGGTTTGTTTTAGTTGAGCTTGGTAGGCTTCCAAATCCTCTTTCCTATAGTACCTTGCTTATTTTCTCGATTCGGATTTCCAAAGTTTTAATAGATGCTCCTTGGTTACAAATTGAAACATCTGTCGAAGCTAGAATTTCTTTAATCAAATTAGAGTTTTCTTCGTGTCTCTTTGCTGATTCACTCATGAATTTGCTCAGGGTATCTTCCATAGATTTCCTTTGTTCTTGGTATGAAGGATTTGCGTTGTTCCTTTGATAGTAACCTGAAGTTGTTGCTCTATATCCCCCTCCTTGAAAAGGTCCACCAAATTGCATGTAGTAAGCTTCTTCAAGAGTTTTCCTTCCTCTTTGAGTTGGCAATCTTTGGTGTAATGAGGTCCTTTGCATTGTTCGCATCCAACTTGAGCAGCATAAACTTTTTCATTTACCTTTTTCATTTCTCTTCAAAGGTTGTTCAGTTGTGCTTGTATTGCTGCCAATCCATCAGAAGTTTTAGTACTTTTGGCTCTTGATGTTCTATTATGCCATTTTTGAGAGTATTCAGCCATTTCTTGGATGGCTGTTTTTGCGTTAGCAGTAGTCTTTGATGGTATGGCACCTCTTGAATTAAGAATTTGTCGAGTTGGAACATCCAATCCATTATAGAACAAAACTACCTCCTGTATTTATGTTAAATAGTGTTGAGGACACTTCATCGAGAGCTCTTTAAATCGTTCCTAAGCTTGATAGAGGTTTTCGTCCAGCTCTTATTGAAAGTTGTTGATTTCCTTCATTTTCTTTGTAGTACGAGCAGGTTGGGAATATTTGCTTAGAGTTTAGAATTTTGTTTTAAGACCATCCTAAGTTGTGATTGAACCAGTTGGTTCATATTCTTACTCCAAATGGCTTGCAAACATCCAACTAACTCCCAGTTAAGGACATAGGGAATGCTCTAAGCATCACTTGGTGTTGATCCTCACATTGAATGGATCTTGAATTCCTAGCTTGTGTAAGGTGTAGTTAAGCAGATAAATCCTAACACAAACTATGATAGAAACTTTTTTATTGATAATACTAAAGATTATGCGAAATCTAATCTTTAATATTAGAAGAATTCTTCAAAGAAACAGTAATTCTAATGAACACTCAGATTAACAAACAAAAGCTTCGATATATTAATACGAATACTCTAACTAGTATTAGGGTTACAAAACATTAAAGCTATGACAATTCTATGATTGACTCGTTTTGGTACTAGAACCTATACCTAGTACCTCCTTTATACACCTAGCAGTCCTAACCGGCTTACAAAATTTTCCTAAGTTATCATGAATCTTCTAAGCATAACATATACGTATCTTTTACAAAAATATCTCATACATATCTCATAAGCAATCTTTATCTTTTCTCTGAGCAGTCTTTATCCATCCCTTGACAGTAGAAACTCTTTCAGCAGTCTTAATCTTTCAGCAGTTGTAACTTTGTACTAGCAGCATTAACTCTGAACACTAGCAGTAGTAACTTTTATACCAGCAGCATTAACTGTGTACAAGCAGTATTAACTACTTAGAAAGTTTTCTTCAATCTTCATCAGCAGTACTAAGTTACACTAGCAGTAGTAACATACACTAGCAGTAGTAACTTACACGTAGCATATTAACTAGCATACCTAACAACGTAACATATATACATAAGATTACTAACATTACTAATTTATGCTTAGCAGCAGTAACTCTAACCTGAGCAGCAGTAACTCTAAGATCATCAAGAAGTCTTTTAAAAGCTTGATATTTATCTTCAAAATCATCAAGTTTCTTCATTAAAAGCTTCATTAAGCACCAGGAGGATGCTTCCAAACACTTCATTGATTCTTGAGTTGCTTTGTGATGAGCTTAAGAAGCTAATAACACATTTCATTCCAATGATCAGCTTGCAACTTCTTATTTAGCATCTCTGTGATTGTAGCAGGTGTAAGAGGATATCTCTTTTCTACCAACATAAAGACATGCAGACTTTGAAACCTCACAAACTGTACTCATGAATCAAATAGCTTCCAAACCAACACTTTGTTTCCTTGTAGATTCCTCCACACTAGATCTTCTACATGATGTTTAAACATTGTCTTTAGATCACCCTATATCACTCTCACATAGCCCTCTTCTGGCCTTGTATACCCATGCTTAGCTTTAACTAATTTCCACAGAGTTTCTAAATCTTCCCTGTCAAAGCTTCAAAGCATCTGAATAAAGGCTGAGAACCTCTTTGAACTTAGCTCTTATAATTTAATAGTAGTTGATATTTCCTTCTTTAACGATCTTGTAGTCAACAATGCTTGGAGGCTTTAGCTAAAGGTATAGCATCAACTGCTACTTCCTCTTCATCAGGAACAATTTTCATGAGCTCTTTCATCTTAGTTGCTTCCTGATCATCATCAACCTTCTGATTCTTTGCCTTCTCTTGTTCTAGCTCATCTCCTGCTCTCTTTGAACTGCTTTCTTCTTTTGTCTCATTGCCTTATGCTCTTATTTCACTACCTTCCACCAATTCTGTGTCCTTGTCTACAAATGTGTTTACCCTTTTCATATCTTTGTCAAATAATTCTTGAATATTGGCAAAGGACTTATTCTTTAAGTCTTTGGGCTTCCATCCTGCCATATTCTTCAGGTAAACATAATACTCCTTTGTTGAGCTCTTGTAGGTGGCCTATTCCTCTTTTCTTCTGCTCTTTTTGCTGTGAAGAATTTTCTTCTTTTCTCCAAGATTTGTTGAAACAAAGTAGACTTCTCTTCAATTGTTAACTCTTGTTGTTCTTATGCCTGCAATCTTTTAGCCAGTTGATAGTCAGCATCTATATTTGCTTGAATGTCATCCCAACCAATGTTGGATTCTTCTACTTGTTGAGCTTTCTCCTTTGCAAGCCTATCTTTTTCATCAAACTTTGCTTGTAGCCTTAAAGCTTCTTCTTCATCAAACTTAATTTGATCTTTCTTCTTTAAAGGCTTCTCTTGTTCTATCATCTTTGCTTTACCCTTATCCTTTGAACCTTGACCCTTAGCCTGTGATGGTAGTTGTAAAGATATTGTTGGAGTTGATTCACTTGGCTCTTGCATAACAACCCCTTTTGTCTTGGGTCTTGCACTCTTCAACTCTGCCAGTGTTTGAGCCAAAGTAAGTTCAACATTAGATATTGTAGCAACACTAACTGGAACAATCACAGCAACGACTTCCTCAACAATATTTCTCTTCTCACCAGCTTTATTAGTAACTTTACTTCCAACAACCAATTCATCACCATCTAAGTTATGTACTCCAAACATATCTTCATCTCTATACCTCTCCTGAGTTTTATCAACTAATGTAATCTCGGCATCTGCATCAATATCATCAATTTTCCTCCCCTATTTAGATGCATCCTCCTGATTACCCAAACTAGCTTCATCTGAGGAAATCACTCTTGCAGATCTACCAACCTTGTATAATCTTTTTAGCTTATGAGTTCTTGACCCTCCTTTCTTCTCTAACCTCTTGACTCTCAGTTTCAAACTTATAATTTCCTAAGCCTGAGCAGTCTTTTTGTTCTCCAGGTCAAGCACTCTTTGTTGCAATTTGGTACAAAAATCCATCAATTCCTTAAGTTGCATACTAGGCTCCTCATTGACAGCCTCATCTGCTACATTTGTAGGATCACTAGGCTGAGGTACCTCAAAATCCTTTCTCTTTGACCTCCTAGATTTTTGTTTCTTTTGAGGTTGAGATGATGAAGGTTGAGTAATAATGGGTGTGTGATAGGGATCAGTTGGCATTGCTGAACCTTTACCCATTGCTGAACCTTCACCCATTTTGGTTTTTATTCTCACTATTTTCATAATCAAGACTTTAAAGATTGAGCATTCCAATACTAGCAATCAAATATTGAAATCTACTTACATCAAATGCTTTTGTAATCAAATCTACAACATTCTTGTTAGTATGAATCTTGATCATTTGAATTAGCTTCTTTTCATTAGAATCTCTGATAAAGTGATGTCTAATCTCAATGTGCTTTGTTTTTTTAATGAAAAACAGGGTTCTTAACTATGCATATAGTACTCTCATTATCAATATAGATCTTTGTATGCATAAAGTTATACCCATAATCAAGCAATTGATTTTGAATCCAAAGCACTTAGCCACAACAACTTGAAGCAGCTACATATTCAGCCTATGTTGTGGAATTAGCAACAACAGTCTGCTTCTTGCACTGCCATGAAATCAATCTACACCCAAGGAATTGACAACCTCCTATTGTGGACTTCCTATCCAGACTTGCTCTAGCATAATCACTATCAGTGTATGCTGCTAAATCAAAAGGTGAATCTTTTAGATACCAAAGAACCAATTTAGGTTGACCTTTTAAGTATCTAAACATTATTTTCGCAACATGAAGATGTAACCCCTTTTTTTTTTTAGGGTTGACTTAGGTATCTAGCACAGGCACACACTGCAAACCATAATATCAAGTCTTAAAGAAGTAATAACATCAATGAACCAATCATTGATCTATATAAATGAACATCCACTTCTTCACCATCTTTATCCTTGAGTAGAGCCTTTTGAGTTTCCATAGGTGTGCTTGCTTTCTTGACATCAGTAAAACTAAATTTCTTTAAAATCTCAGTTACATACTTATCTTGACTGATAAAAATTCCATCTTCCTTCTACTTTACTTGCTGTCCTAAGAAGAATGTGAGTTCACTAATAGAACTCATCTGAAACCTCTTATGCATCATCTTCTCAAACTCAGTGAATAATGACTTCTTTGTAGAACCAAAAATGATATCATCTACATACACTTGAACTAACAGAATATCACTTTTGTCCCTTCTAATAAATAAAGTCTTATCTATCTTTCCTCTCTGAAACCCATTGTCCAGCAAATAAGTTGACAAGGTTTCATACCAAGCTCTGGGAGCTTGATGCAGTCCATAAAGTGCCTTTTCTACTTTGTATACTCTGTCAGAGAAGTCTGGATCTTCAAATCCTGGTTGTTAACAAACATAGACTTCCTCTTCAATCTTACCATAAAGAAAAGCACTCTTGACATCCATCTGGTACATCACAAAGTCTTTAAATAAGGGATAGGCTAGGAATAGCCTAATTGCTTCAATTCTTACAACAGGGCAAAGAATTCATCATAGTTAATCCATTCTTCTTATGTGTATCCTTGAGCAACCAATCTTGCTTTGTTCTTTATCACAATGCCTCTTTCATCCTTGTTATTTTTGAAAACCCATTTAGTCCTAATAGCCCTTTTGCCATTTGGTAAATCCACCAGGGTCCAAACCTTTTGTAATTTGAATTGTAGAAGCTCATCCTGCATAGCTTCTATCCAACTTGGATCCTTTAATGTATGAATTACCTTTTTGGGTTCTTCTTGTGATAAAAAGCAAGCAAACAAGCAATTTTGAAAGTCTTTATGGTTTGTTCTTTGCTGTACTGAACTAAACAAACCATGTTCTTCCAAATTCTTTGTCATTCTTCTTGTTTGAGGTGCTAAATTCAAGTCTCTAATAATTTGTTCAACTGGATGATCATTGTGTACTCATGTAGTATAGACTATGATGACAGGCATAAATGCATCCAAAATGTTCATAGTCACCTCTGCACCAATATCTTCATCATCAACTGTAATAGACAATACTACCAATTTAGGCATAAATTGGATCATCTGGAGTTCATGCTTGATTATTGCTTCCATTCTTGCAACAGGGGCAAAGACTTCATCATAGTCAATCCCTTCTTCTTGTGTGTACCCTAGAGCAACCAATCTTGCTTTATTTTTAATCATAATTCCTCTTTCATCCTTTTTATTCATGAAGACCCGTTTAGTGCCTATGGGCCTTTTTCCATTTGGTAAATCCACTAAGGTCCAAACCTTTTGTAATTTAAATTATAGAAGCTCATTCTGCATAGCTTCTATCCATCTTGGATCCTGCAATGCTTGGATTACCTTCTTAGGTTCTACTTGTGATAAGAAGCAGGCAAACACGTAATTTTGAAAGTCTTTATGGTTTGTTATTTGCTGAACTGAACTAAACAAACCATGTTCTTCCAAATTCTTTGTCATTCTTCTTGTTTGAGGTGTTGAATTCAAGTCTCTAATAATTTGTTCAACTGGATGATCTTTGTGTACTCTTGTAGTTAGAATAGGACTGACAGGCATAAATGCATCCAAATTGTTCATGTCAGCCTCTACACCAACATCTTCATCATCATCTGAATAAACAATATCTTCCAATTCAGGCATATTTGGATCATCTGGAAGTTCAATGCTTGTTTTTGCACCAACAACATTAACTTCATTTGTGCTAGCAGCATTAACAGTGTTAGTGTTGTTAACATTATCCTCTTTCTCTTGATCATTACTTTCACCCTTTTTACTTGGATCACCACCTTCTTTTTCTGGTTCTTCAGTAACCTTCTTTTCATCATCTCCTAAAGGTTTGAATCCAGCATCAGGAGAACTCTTTGAACTTTGAGAGAATGGTGGATCAGCAGTCCATAATGGTAGCAGAATGTAATCTTTGCCAGGTACTGTCTCCATTCTAGCTTTACCTGCATCATCACATGCTTTTGTACTTGCATTACCATTAGACTGATTTCCTGCAACAACTGGCTTATAATTCATTGACTTTGTTAGTGCATCAATATCAAAAAGCCAATTTGGTCCACTTCCTGCAATATTAGGTGTATTCTCACTAAACTGGACATGCAGGTTCTCTTTAACTATCCTAGTTCTACTGTTGAATACTCTAAATGCTTTACTATTGATTGAGTACCCAACAAAGAATCCTTCATCAGCCTTACCATCAAACTTGCCTAAGTGATCTATGGTATTGAGAATTGTAACAGGACACCCAAATGGTCTTATGAAGCCTAAAGCTGGTTTTCTACTAAGAAAAAGTTCATAAGGGGTCTTGTTATAAGGCTTAGTTACTAATACCCTATTTTGCACATAGCAATCAATATTAACTGCTTCAGCCTAAAAAGTATTAGGTAGCTTAGAATCTGCTCGCATTATCCTTACAACGTCAATTAGTGTTCTATTTTTCCTCTCAGCTGCTCCATTTTGTTGAGGAGTTCTAGCTACACTAAATTCTCTCTTAATACCTTTCCTTTTTCAAAACTGATTCATCTCCTTTTTCTTGAACTTAGTTCCATTGTCACGCTTAATTACCTTAACCCTTTGATCTATTATATTTTCTACTCCAGTTATAAAGGACTTAAGAATGCCACTAGTCTCATCCTTAGTAGCTAGAAAGAAAACCCAACTAAACCTACTGTAATCATCTGTGACAACTAGGCAATACATCTTTTTCATTAAGCTTTTTACAAATGTTAGACCAAACAAATCCATGTGTAAACATATGTAAAGGTTGGCTGATTTAGCTTACTGTTTTGGACTTACAAGAAGCTCTATGTTGCTTTCCCTTTTGACAAGCAATACAAGTTTGATCATTTTCAAAAAGTTTTGAAGGTAAACCTCTTACAAGATTTCCCTTAACCAGTTTATTCATAGTTTTGAAATTTATGTGTCCAAGTCTCCTATGCCAAAGTTTAGATTCATCAGATGTGGCTTTTGCAAAGAGACAAGTTAGACCTCCTTTAGGAACAATATTCTTTAAATCAACACTATACATATTGTTCTTTCTAGGAACTTTAAGTAAAACATGACTTTCATTAGTTAACTTAAAGTTTAGAGATAAAACAATACATTCAGTGTCATTAAAGAGAACACTATTCTTTTTGTCACACATTTGTGAGACACTAAAGAGGTTAAACTGTAATTCTCTTACAAAATACACATTCTCAAAATCTAAATTACCAGTTTTGATTGTACCTCTGCCTGTGATTTTCCCTCCTTTGGGGTTACCTCCAAAGGCAACATATCCTCCATCAATTTCTTCAAAGTCAGTAAGATAGGACATGTTCCCTGTCATGTGCCTTGAGCATCCACTGTCAATCACTCCTTGGTCCTGTAAATCCATTTGTGGATTGCCCTGCACATGTGGTAAGAAAATCAGTCTCTTTTGGGGACCCAAGCCATCACTGACTTGGATCTGCCTTGTGCATCAATATAATCAAACCTTTTTAGAATGGTTGATGCACTGTTGTGTTTAGAAACATGGTCTATTACTTTAGTCTTTGGTTTCCAAACCCAACAAGCTGAGGCCTTAACAGCATTAACCTGGTTTCCCTTAACAGCATTAAGTACTGCTTTTGGTTTTATCCTAGCAGCAGTAACTACTACTTTTGTCCTAACAGTATTAACATTCTTACCACTAACAGTATTAACCCTCTAATTAAAATTACTTTTTTTAGTTGTTGTTTTGTTGTTAATGGGCCTTCTAACAGTTGAATGTGCTTTATTAAAAACATTTGTCATTGGCCTTGCATTATTCACTGTTGTTTTAAGTTGAGCAGTATTAACTGGTCTAGCAGTAGTAATTAATACTATGCTAGACCTCATTAATACTACTTTTGAAACCATGTTCCTTTTAGGACTGGGGTGAGTCATTCTAGAAAATTTCTGGTGATTCACCATTTGAGTATAGTTCCACACTGGTTTTACCATCTTTTTATTATTAAACTATCTCTGATGGTTATCACAATCATACTGCAGATGATCAAAACTTCCACACACATAGCAAGCTTTGTTAATCATCTCAAAATTACTTCCTAATCTTTGAGACATCATATTATTCCAGTTTCTTTGGTTTCCTCTAGGATATGTGTGTTCTGCCTATTTTGATTACCTTGTTTAACAGTTGTTTTCCTAGGAGATTTTACTTGCTTTTTAGATTTAACAAACTCTATTTTAGCAAAACTAGGTTTAACAGTTTTCTTCTCTATCTTAGGCTTTGACTCAGCTTCATCCTCACTATCAGACACCCATTCCTCAATAATTGGAGAACCATTATTCTTCTTGACAACCTTAGGCTTGTCTACACTAGCCTTAGCTTCATTAGTCTTAACTACAGGCTTCTTAACTGTAGGCTCACTAACTATAGGCTAATTTACAAACTCTTCTAGACCAGAGAATGACAAATCAGGTTTTGGAGGAAAAAAGTTTCCTGTATAGAGATGTGGAACAACATTATACCCTAAACTTGTTTTGCACTTATCAACAATCTAACAATCTAGTAGTTTGCTTAAGTTTTTATATGAATTCTCAAAATTCTCTACTGTTAGCTGAATTTCATCTTTTTGTTTTTGAGCCAGTTCTAACTTCCTCCTAAGCTCTGTAATGGCTACTTCTCTTAAATGGATCTCACATTTTAAGAACTTGATATCTTCCTCATAAATAGACTCATTTTTCTTAAACACTAGAAGTCTTGCTTCTACAGACTCTAAACATGTTTTATAAGTAATAGCATTTATCTTAGATGTCCTTAAATCTTTTAATAAGTTTGTTCAATTATGTTTTCTTTAACAATTTTAACATTTCCAAACAAGATGAAGATCAGTTTGATAAGTAGATACCTCAGAGTTCGAACTTGTAGAATATAAAGGAAGCAAAATAAAAAAAAAAAAAAGGGAGTAAGCATAAGTGCAAGTAGTTGGTACCTCTCTGCTTGATCACTTCAATCATAATCACTAAGACCATCACATGAGATCAAAGCATTGGAAGTAGTTGTCTCCACTGGCACAACTCTTCTTGTGTTCTCCCTATTCTTGTTTTCTTGGTTCCTTGGAGCCCTGCACTCCCTTGTAAAGTGTCCCCTTTTTTGGTAGTTGTAACACTCCACCTTGGACTTATCAAACCTAATGGTTTCAGTACCATTCATAGAAAACTCCCTTCCAGTGTTCTTCAAGAATCTCCTTGCCCTCATTGTTAGCATAACCATCTGCCACCTTAAGTCCATCTCTTCTAAATCATCAGGATGAATATGTTGTAAGTCCTCATTATCAAGTTATGGACTGTTTAGTTGACTTGCAAAGAAAGCACAGATGACAGCATCAATCAAGTTGTCAATTGTTGTTGACTTAGCAGCAGTAGCTTGAGTGCTAGAAGTTGTACCACCAAGAGCGGTAGTAACTACTCCATTTGTACTGCTTATACTATTTGAGGACACAAAGGCTATGTTTTATGTGTTTGTGCTTGAGCTTGATGTCCTTTTGACCTCTGGTTCATAGATCTTCAGGTTGTTGTAAATATCATCCAAGCTTAATGTATCTATCTCAGACTTGTTCCTCCACAGAATGGTATGTGTGTTCCATTCTTGTGACAGACTTCTTAAGAACTTCTAATTCACATCTTCTTGTAAGATACTTTCACCATGAATCTCCAACTGACTTATAAGCTTTTGAAGCCTATCAAAGGTTTGATCTAACACCTCTGAGCTAGATGCAGCAAAATTTTCATACTGCTGCTTTAGAAGATTCATCTAAGTCTTTTTAGTAGCAGCATTCCCTCCAAACTTCTTCTCAATAGCCTGCAGTAATGACTTGGCATCTTTGATGGAGTTAAACTTCAATTGATCTTCATTAGGGATTTCCATCAATAAAGTGCTTCTTGCCTTCAGCTCTAACCTCCTTTGTGCCTTTTCTTCTGCAGTTGAAGGAGCAATTGTAGTCTCAACACCTTCAACAACCTTTTTATTAGAGGTGCATTACCATTCTTTATGACTTCCCATAGAGAATAATTAATCATCTGGATATACGGTTCCATTCTCATCCTCCAAAGCGCATACTCACCTGGTTTGAGCATAGGCACTTTTGATGCAGCCACCATATGTACTGAGTCTTGATCCATGTCTCCTTAGCAAAGTTTCTGAAAGCAACAAGCTCTGATACCACTTGTTAATCACACTTCAATGGATCTTGAATTCCTTAGCTTGTGTAAGGTTTAGTTATGCAAGATAAATCCTACACAACTATGATAGAAACTTTGTTTGATAATACTAAAGATTATGCGAAATCTAATCTTTAATATAAGAAGAATTCTTCAATAAAACAGTAATACTAATAAACACACAGATTAACAAACAAAAGCTTCAATATATTAATACGAATACTCTAACTAGTATTAGGGTTACAAAACCTTGAATCTATAACTATATCAAAACAAAAGATTTCTAGATTTCTAGATATCTAACTCTATGCCTTAGGACCTCCTTTTATACACCAAAGAGTCCTAACCGGATTACAATATTTTCCTAAGTTATCATGATCTTTTAAACAAATAACTTATACGTATCTTTTACAAAAAAATCTCATACATATCTCATAAGCAATCTTTATCTTTTCTCTGAGCAGTCGTTATCGATTCCTTGACTGTAGAAACTCTTTTAGTAGTCTTAATCTTTCAGCAGTTGTAACTTTGTACTAGCAGCATTAACTCTGAACACTAGCAGTAGTAACTTTTATACCAACAACATTAACCATGTACAAGCAATATTAACTACTTAGAAAGTTTTCTTCAATCTTCATCAGCAGTACTAAGTTACACTAGCAGTTGTAACATACACTAGCAGTAGTAACTAGCAGTACTAAATACTTAGCATATTTTTCATCAAGATTACTAACAACACTAATTTATGCTTAGCATCAGTAACTCTAACCTAAGCAGCAGTAACTCTAAGATCATCAAGAAGTCTTTTAATCCCAACACTTGGTCTATAGTAATATTTGGGATGTGGAATAGATCGACGATCTCAAGAACTTTCTCAATGTGTTCGTTCGCATCTTCATGATCCGAACCGCTGAAGGTGTTAGTACGTAGTTCCTTGAGAGATTGGCCCTTTAGTTCAAAGTTATCCTTGTCTTTAATTTTTTGCCTAGCAACCCCTGATCCATAGTCAGCTCGGGTCTCGTTCATGTATTGTTCCATAGTTTCTGCCATTGTTTCCGCTTATTCTACCTCCGAGTATTCTTGGTCAGAAAACGAATTGAAATTAGGCGATCTCAATTCGTCAAGACTTAGTGTCTTGAAGTGTCTCCTAGAAGATCAAAATTTTTGTTCAGGTTCTTTGTAAGGTGTGAATAGTTCACTAGTAAAACTCCTTGTCATGCACTACCTAAAACAAGGGATAAACAATCAGTAGAATGGGCTATTTAGGATAGAAATCATTTTAGCACGGAAATCAAAAATAAAAACTAAGGTTCTGTTTCTATTACAGATGACTGTTACACCATATTCAATAGAAGTGATTACACCGTATTAATCGATTGAGTGAATACACTGTATTGGACAGAAAGTTGGATACGCCGTATCCAATGGAAGTGGATACTCCGTATCGAGTTTTCTATCAGAACAGTGTATTAGCAAAACAATTAAATTAAACACACAATTATATAAGCAAACAATTAAACTAACCAATATACAAAAATATACAGAATATAAAAGATCAAGATTATTTTTCACTCCCCGGCAACGGCGCCAAAAACTTAATTTGTCGTTGTGTGGTGTTTATTTATGATAGTTCAAGTTTTAAATTTATATTTTGCCGACTTAACCAAAAACAACACCTTAACGGGTAGTGTTCCCGGTCGGTGGTATATTCTTGATAAGTAGGGTGTCGAATACTTGAAGCGAGGTTAAATCTCTTAATATATTTATATTTTGATTATCTAATCTATGTTAATTCTAATCTAAGTCAAACCTATGTTAATCCTATGTTAGTTCTAATCCTAATTCTAACAGGTAAAAGTGGGTTTCAACCTGAGAGACTGGCACGGGTTTGGTTGGTGACTACAATTAATTCAAGACACTTTAACCCACGCAAGCAAATTAACAGAAGATAAAAGAGCGGCCAAACCTTATGATAGAAAACTGTATTAGCCATCTATAATCTGATTAGAAGCTGGTTTGTTTATTCAGTGCAATGATTACTTATCTCGAAGAGGTATATCATTCTTAAACTTAGGCGGGACTTCATCCTAAGACCTAAACACATTAATTCTGTCATAATTAAAGCATCCTCATAAAGTATCCTTATTATCTGATTATAATCTATCTTAGGGATTAAAGCAATGGTGATCTTGTTAAACCCTAGCTCATAGAGACTTTACCCACTTACTGCTTAATGACAATTTATACTCTAGTAGTCCACTTGTCCAACTATCCAATGGAATCAGAATATTATTTGTTGAATTATCTAGATTCACCTACTAGTCAACATGTTCAATAAACCAAAGGCAGTTTCCATTAATTAGTTAAGCCAGAAGTGTATCCTTAGCACGATTTTAGAAGGACAATACTTGTGATCCTATGATTCTAGATGTATAAATCACTATATAGAGAGCTATCCCGGCATCTAGATTACTTGGTCCGTATCACTAGATCCAGTTGAATGATAGGTCTCATACAAAAGTGCGTAAACAAGTATGAATTGATAAACATAAACAAGTGTACAATGATAAATTAAGCAATCGAGATATAAACAAAACCAAACATTCAGATCTTCATAATAATGGCTAATACTCGAAGGTATTAGCCTTCAAACATCATAATTAATACAAGCGTAATTTTTTTAGCCAATTTAAACTAATCGAGTAAACGAATGATACCAAAAACTGAACGATTACAAAAGTATAAGAAATTACATGTTGTCTTCTATGGATTGGAATGCGTTGCAAGACCTATTCTGCTCTTTTTCTCTTCTGAAAATCGACTTTTGTGGTTTAGGTATCGAGAATATGGTTTAGCATACTTAAAACTCGTTTTTGAGTTTTATATTTATACTGTCTGGAAGTCGGTTCGATACGGCGTATGCAAGGGATTAGATATGGCGTATTAGCATTTCTTGGAGTAGGGACCACGTTTGATATCTTCCAAAATCTTCACATACTATATATCCAATACGGCGTATTGGTCTTCTCTGGATACAGCGTATTGAGCTTGTTTCCTTTGTGGTCTTTGGTAAGTGCAGGTACGGATACTCCGTATCTTCCTTGATGGATACGATGTATTGGTAGTCAGAATCATTAATCTTCAAAATATCTTCATTTAAGCTCCAGAATGCGCGCCTTTTGCTAATATATACCAAGTACTCCGTAATTACAGCAATTCTCAAATATAAATGATTAAGTAACAATTCTTTGCAATAATTATATAAAATGGGTTAAATACATGGGATAAATGATGCTATAAAATAGACGTTATTTGATGTCATCAATTAGCAAGAAAAGCATATTAGACATCGCTAATAAGATTGTGTATAACCTGACTTAATATATTTGCTAGTAGCTTTGTAATTATTTTATACACACTACCAATCAATGTTATTGGACAAAAGTCTATTACGAGTTTCGCATCCTGAATCTTTGGGATAAGAGCGATAAAATACGAGTTACATCTCCTTGGGAGCGAACCAGAAAAAAAAAACATTTAACTGCTGCAGCCACATCTTGATCTATGAAATTCTAATAACGACGAAAAAACTCAAAGGTGTAGCCATCGAACCCAGGAGATTTTCTCTCCCCACAGTCCCACAGCGCCCTCTTGATCTCTTCATTAGATACATCCCTTTCCAATTCTGCCACTTGATCCGTAGATAAAACATTAGGAAATTGAGCTTCTAAAAGGAGCCAAAACGGCTTACTTTTGTTAAACCGATCAGCAAAATAGGAATATAAAGCATATTTTACTTGCACCAGTTCGGTAACCCAATCATCATCCATTAGCACACCTCTAATAGATAACTGTGATCTTTTGTTATTGAGGATACCGTAAAAAAACTTAGTGTTTTCATCCCCTTCTATAGACCATCTCACCTTAGCTTTTTGAGTGATGTCCATTGCTTCAAGGGACTACAGATCATTTAGAGACTTCATGAGCTCCATTCTCTGTTTAAGAATGTTTGTATTTGTTCCCCCTTGATCAAGCACTCTATCAATTTCAATCAACTTATTATGAGTGCGTATTTTAACTATATTCCTTGTTGTTTTCTCATTCTTGATCTAATTACGAATCATTTGCTTAAGTAATTGCAATTTCTTCTTTAGACGAATAAGATCATTAGTATCAATGATATCCATACTCTTCCAAGTTTGCTCCACCATCTTGTCAAAACCATCCATTTGAAACCATGAATGAAAAATACGAAATGGGATAGCACCGTAGTCTGAATACGCCTCTTTTAACAGTATTGGACGATGATCAGATAGGTGACGATCCAAACATATAGCTGACAGATTAGGATAGGTCATCAGTAGACCTTCTGAAATAAAAAATCTATCTAATACTCATTTTGGTAGTCGTTTTCTGAGCCTATGTAAATGAGTATCCTCCTAACGAAAGATCCACCAAGCCTGCCAACAAGATGAAATGGTTAAAAGCATTTTCTCCTTGAACGTTAAACACAGTCCTAAATGTTTCATCTTTGATAACGCTCATTTTATACATATCTCTATATGCGTTATCTGTGATTTTATGTATATAAATTGGTTAATAATAAGAACTTTCGATACTTAATCGAGTATATTTTATATTGTAGGTTCTAAGTAAGTGCCGTGGAAGAAAAATGAAGAATACATGAAGATATGGAGCTTAAACGAAGAAGTAAACTCAAGTGGAATGCTTCCCGACACCTGTTCACTGTTTTGGCCATAACTCGGTCATACGAACTTCGTTTTAGTTAGTTCAAGCTGCCATGTGAAGAGAATTTAGTTATCTACACTTTAGAAAAAAGCCCACGAACTGAAAGTGAAAAAAGTGTGCTAGTTTTTCCCAAAGTACAGTGCACTTTTCTGCCATATTATGAATGCTCTTAAATAAGCTTAGCATTCATTGCAACCTATCATCTCCCCCTTCTAGGTCCTTCTATGCTTGATTTTGGGCCTCTCTTAAGCCTATAAATAGGGCCTCAAATCCCTTATATCACACACACAACCATCTATAATCCTCTCATAAAGTAGAATAAGTTAGGAACTAGTTTTTGAGAATTTGGTTGAATTTGCTCCTAAGTTCTACTCAAACCCATGTTTTGATCCATCGAAGAAGCATAATTGAAGTGTTATTTCGAATCTATAAGCGATTGTAATAGAATTGCTCATAGTTTCTGGGTTTTACTTTGAATATAATAAAGTATTCTTGGAAAATTCATGTGAAATCACCATATTTTGCTCTTGGAATTTGGTATAATCTTATTTATCCTTTGAATATCATATTTGCTGAATTCATGATGAATGTTATGTGTGTTGTTACTTGTTTGATTATGGAGTAGTCTTTTAATGTTTGTTTAAGCTTTATGAGGATTATGATATAGTTTTGATTGTTTTGATATGCTTTCAATCTTTATGCTTTATGCTTGATATGTTATTATTCAGATTATTGTCTATCCTTTGGTTGATCATCTCAGTCGATATAGGTCGAAATGCTCGATTGGTGTGGTTGATTTTAAGTCGCGAATTAATACTAGACTTGTGAGAATTGGATAGTAAATTGCTAGACAACCCGAATGATTATGTGTTTAAGGACTAATCTCACGTCTAACGAATTGATTAGGGGAAGCATACTTGTATAAATATTGGTGAAAAATCTATCTTAATGTGCTTGTTATGTTCGGGTCATAGGTCGAAAGAATTCCCTTGCATAATTGGTAGATATACTTGCTACTATGATTACCCGTCATTTGTGGCTTGTATGCTTTATTTGTGATTGAGAACATCTTTACATATCATTTCTAGACTCATGTCTCTCTAAGCCTAAACAAACATGTTTTAATAATCTTGGTATAATCTATATCATTTCTAGCGTTTGATATAACTTACTTGTTATTTTAAATATGGGTCTAATGATCGTGAAAATCATTTGGACTTTCTTTCTAAACTACTTTTTGAATCTGAAAATGCACAACTCCCTTGGGACGACCTAGACTTACCTAGACTTTACTACATTCGAAAGGGTATACTTTCTCGTGTGTTTCCATCTATTAACCGGTAATTCTAGTCTTATAAATTTAAAGCTTTTGAAACACATCAAATTTTTTGGCGCCGTTGACGGGGAGTTTGTTGGTCTTGTTTTCATTCGAATAGTGGTTTATACTTGTTTGACATCTCGTTGCTATGCAATTTTCGTGTTAAAACTGCTACTGAAAGTGCGCCAGTTTTTCTGCTAAAACCGTCGTACTCCCCTAGAAAACCTGCAAGTACGTCGTACTTATTTCTAAGTACGTCGCACTTTTTTCTACAACAAAATATTTTCTTGGATTGTGTCCTAAAAACCTCCCCATAAACCAATTGTAATGCTTAATTCAGGTACTAAGATCATGAAACTCCTGTTTTGTGTGATTGTGTTGCTTAAGTTATTATGTTTGTATCATTTGCCTATTAAATAGAAAGTGCAAAAATATGTGTGTTCTTATTTGATCTATGCTTGTTGCTTTATGACTTGTTTGGAGAAAAGTGTTTTTATGTGTGTTCTTTTGTTGCTGTTTGAGTGTTTGCTTCGTTTTCTGAAATGTAATAAGCTGTTAAATCAGAAACATGCAAAACTTGCAAGTGTGCCGGTTTTACTCCCAAAACCGTCATACTTCTGAAAAATAAAACCCAAAAAGATTTTCAGTCTGAGTTGTTTTTCTTTCTTCTTGTTTATCTTGTTTTATGGAATGTTTATTTTTATAAAACGTGTTTTTTTATTGTTTGTGTGTGTTTGCTTGCATGGTTATATTAAAATTAAAATCAATATAAAAAACTATAAAAATTGAAAAAGTGTTTCTTATTTCTCTTTATTAGTTTGTTTGTTTGATTACGTGTTTATGTGTTTGCATGTCTTTGTGTTATGTATTTATATATGTGTTGCAATCAAAAAAAATAAAAAAATTTAAAACCTGTATTCTATCCTAAAATAAAACCCCGCCGAACATATTGTTTGTGTACGCACACTTTTAAAATTTTTCGCAACATCGTATTTTTATTTGAAAATATATATAAAATTAGGTTATAAGTACGCCGCACTTTCTTTTAAGTGGGACACACTTTTGTTTTGAAAAAAATTTATAAATAAAAAATAAAAAAATATATAAAATAATAAAATAATAATAATAATAATAATAATTTTGTAAATTATTTTAAACCTTAAATAATAATTATGTGTTTGATATATGTGTTTGTCGTAAAACCAAAAAAATAAAAAATACAAAAAGATTTTATTTTCGCCATTATTTTTTTTATATATAAATATTGGTGTTTTCATATAGTAAATAATATTTTCTTTCTATGTTATTTTTCATTTCGTAATGTTTTGTGTGTGCTTGTTTTAGTAAAATTTATATAAATAAAAATTTTAATGAAAAACAAATAAATAAAAATATATATGATTTTGAACTTTGTGGGTGTGTTCGCTGAAAACCCTCACGAGACTATAACTCCGTCCACAAGATATATAGTCGACAAACACCGAGGGTATTAAAAGTTTTTGCATACGCTTAATGCAACCGTGGTGCCTACGAAAGCGTGCTTTAGTATTTTTTATTAAACGGTTTTCGTAGTTTTGTTTATTTTACATATTTAAATAAGTAGAGCTTGGATTGGTGGTTCGCATTTTACACCGGGAATATGTATCGAGTAGTATAATACATGTGGAAGAATACACATGTTTAGGCGTCCGTTAGCGTTGTATCTTTTAGAATTCAACGGGCACTTATGAGCCCCGAGAAGTCTCGTTTCTCTTATATTTAATAATCCCAATATCTACTTTAAGTTTGTTTCTAATACCATAATGATCACTTAAGTGTAGGGGGGAATGAATTAGAAAATTAGACCATTATTAAAAGTATACAACTTTTTGTTCGGCCCCCAGTAAATCGAAAAAAATCCTAATCTTAAATTTTAAATTAAATTTTATCATGTCTTAGGTTAATATAATTAGAATAAAACATAGTTGATATCCTATAAGAATCTTAAAGCCTTAAAACATACTATCACGGATGTCTGGAGATAAAAGTGAAAAGTAAGTCATATTATTAGATTAGAGAGATAAAGGAAAATGTGTGTTTCTAGAGAAGAAAGAAGAACACAACACATTTAAATTATTTTAATATTATCCTCAACACCTCTATGGTAAGTATAATGGTAAATATATGCGTGTGACTTGTTTACTATCATAACTTTACATTATTAGTCCCTATAAGTCACGCCTTACAATATCTAATATAATTTCGTATAAGTCAACATATTTTAATGCTAACAATCTTCCCCCAAATATATGACATACGAATTACTTACATGTTCCTATCAAGTACAATTAAACATATAAAGGACTTCCTAGTGCTTCAATCTGAGATGACAATTTTGAGACTTCTGTGTGATACTTGTACTCCACTTGAAGCTTCTGTGTCTTTACTTGTTCTGAACATTTTATCATGCATGATTTGATTAACTTTCCCCCCAATCATGTGCATTTGATATAGTTTTTATATACTATAAAATATATAATAATATTCCAAAAGAGCAATTAAGAACTTTCCTAAAGTCTCCCTTAAGAAAAGCTCACTCTAAAAGATATATATAATATATAATACGTATATTTAACCGGGAAGAATGATCACCCAGTCGGTTTTCCCCCAACGACTTGTAAATTAAACCCTCGCTTAGCTTGGATTATGATTTGAATGAGAGAAAAGATATTTTTGAGTATCTATAACTACTAAATAAAAGCATCAATTAAAATGAACAATTAAAAGCAATTAAACACTTAAACTAATTAACGGGAGTAAATAAAACGCGACAAATAAGCAAATACACTAAAATTAACTCCTAAAAATGCAAACTAAATTTCTAAACCTAGATTAGGACAAAAGAAAATTTTAAGAAAAAGAAAAACATTTTTTGATTATTTTTGAATTTAT
Organism: Tanacetum coccineum; assembly: GCA_026074375.1. Lineage (NCBI taxonomy): Eukaryota > Viridiplantae > Streptophyta > Magnoliopsida > Asterales > Asteraceae > Tanacetum > Tanacetum coccineum. The sequence continues at coordinate 13,539 of BQNB010014052.1, read as the reverse complement.
TATGAATTAAAAACTATTTTAATCTAATTAAATCCTAAAAAATAGCAAATTAAGTCCTAAAAATTTAGAAAAATGATTTTTAAACTTAGAAAAGTCTAAAGTAACTTAAAAACTCAGAAAACTATTTTTAACTATTTTTAAAATTAAAATCCTATTTTTAAAATTAAAAATAAAGGCTTAAAAATGAAAATTAAAATCTAAAAGTGTTGAAAATGATTTTTCTGAATGTAAACCTAAAAGTATTTATTCTAATACTAAAAATTATTTTTTTGTATTTTTCTGAAACTTTTTTCTATTTTTTATGATTTTTCGAAAATTAAAACCTTAGAAAAATGATTAAAAATAATCTACTAAATGGAAAAATGCCAAAAATTCAGGGAAAATCTAAAAAGTTATAAAGATCAAAGGAAAAATAAGAAGAAGCTCACAGCTTAACAAATAAGCCGGGAAAAAGCTTATATAAGCTACGACTTATAATGAAAAAGGAAAAGAAAAACAAGTATAAGAATTAAATGGGAGGAGAAGTGAATGGATGAGCTATTGTAGCATATTGGTTAACACGTTGGGTTTGTGTGCTTGAGGTCACGGGTTCAAGGTTGGTATACACCCCTTTTTAAGAAGAAAAAAATTAATTCTAAAAGCTAATACTTATAAAGCAACATTTCTAAGCGACTTTCAATAAAAGGAGCATAAGCTGAAAAATGAGAAATAGCTTTTAAGATCTTTTTGAAAGAAACTGTCAACAGAAAGTGAGGATTTGAGCTCACTTTTGCTTGTTTGGGCATAAAAGCTTGCACAAGCTTCAAATTAAGCTCAAACTCAAAACTGAAAACTATTCTAGGAAGCTTATGATGTTTACAAACTAGTTTTAACAAGCTAGGATCCCTACTAACACCTAATGCTAACTAAAATTGAAGATTAAAAAGAAGCTAACTCATAAAATTATTCAAAAAGCTCAAATTCAAATTAAGCTAACTAACTCAATAAACTAACTCAGACCTTAAAGCATTTTTCAAAAACTACTAAACTACTTATGAACCATAAATTCAAAACAATAAACCAAACTTTATAAGCTAAAATCTAATTGAAAGTAACCAAGAATTAATTAACAAACTGTTTTTTGGCTTTTTGGCTTTTTAATGACTTTTTAAGCTAAAATGAACCTAGGCAAATAAGCTAGCAAATGAAAACTAAGACTTAATCTAAATTAAACTATATCTAATCTATAGGCTAACTAAAATTTAGATCCTAATTCCTACAATTACTAGCTTAAAAAAAAGTTTAAAGATCAACAGTACTAACTGCTGTTAGACTGTTGAAGCAAATAGGTTAAGCATAAAAACCAATATGCCAAACTAAAATATCGAAGCATATAAATGAAAGAATGACTCTACCTTATGCTCTCCACAACACTAACACACTAAAGGATTAAGTCTTAACACAATGCAAGCACAAACAAATTCTTAGAAAGGCTAGAATCAAAATTTCACAAGAAAAGAACAAAGAAAAGTACCTTAGTGCTGAGAACAATTTGATAAGCCATAAGCTGAATTTAAGCTAAATCTAATCCTTCAAATTAACTCAAAACCTAAACAAATATGATAATCTAACTATCCAAAATGAAAACACAAGTTACTTTTGACTTTTTTTAGGTCAAACAACTAAATCCAAACACTCCTTAATCCATTTGACAGAGTCATATACTTGTGCTATTAAAATTTAAGGATTAAATCCTCAATTCCCCAATGACAAATAGCTTAAAGTCAAACTTTAAAAAACATAATCCTTTAATCAAATAAGCTATAATCTAAAATTCTAAACTTACTAGCTATAATTTTTTAGTTTTTGGATGTAAATGAAAATTGAATAGCAACTATAAACTAACGACACAAGCTAAATACAATAACAGGAAATGAATACTTAGCAAAAATAAACACAAATAATCTCAGATAAGCAAACTAGATAAGCAGTGTAAGATGAAACAATAAAAGCATTACGCAAAAGTATAAGCTAAATTTAAAAATGACAAAGAAAAAAATAAAACTTACCATTTGTCTTCAGCTAGGAAGCAAAGCTTATTTTTAATTAAGCACTACAAGCTCTAGCTTATCCTATGGATAAGCTATTAAAGCCATGTGAGCCCTTCAATGATTGGCTCACCCTCCAAAAGCTTTTAAGTCCCAAAGTATTTTAAGCTTTTAAGGCTCTGTTTTTTAGGATTTAAGTAGATATTAAGACTTGTATTACCTATCCTAGCTTAAGACTAAAGACAAATTGAGTAGCTTATACATGTACTTAACAATTAAAGAGAATTGAGAGCTTATGAAAAAAACAAAAGAAGCTTATACAGATTATAAAAAGATTAAACACTGAATTTTTTAATATAAACTTGATTTACAAAACTAGAAAGAAAATTACAAAAGCTTTAGACCGTCAATTACATAAGCTAGAAAATTAAGCTAAAATTCTAAAAAAACTCAAAAACTACTCTCCTGTGTGTGTGAGAGGTGAGCTTTATATAGCCTGCCAAAGAATGTTATAGCCCCAAAGTTTGTTACTCCTTCCTTTAGTTCTTGGCCCTTTGATCATCTCAATGATTGGATCACAATTCTCCACCCTTGGATCATATCAAACCCACACGGATTGCCAGCTTGGCAATCCGTTGTGAGACACCTTGTGTGCTTCTTTTGAGAGTATTTGAAGTGTAAAAATCCATCCTTTGTGTCTTTTAGTCTTCCAAACGTGCATAATACCCAATGTGGGTTTGGAACAAAGCGCTTGTTTGATGATGTGATACCCTGCACTCGTGTTACTTCTTCTTTCCCCTTAATGTTAAATTATCCTTAATTATGATTGCCCAATGATTTAACCAGAGGTTAAATGGGAGAGACGGATGAACAAAGTAAAACTGTTACCCCGCTCTCATTTTAACTAAAAAGGTGATGTAGATTTGATTGTAAGTTGCAAGACTAGTCCTCTCATTATTAATTTAAATTAATACACAAAATACAAGTTACATCATTGTAGCTTATTGCAAGAAAGGTCCCTGGACATCATATTATTTTAATGGGTTAAGGTTATTGGGCTTTATGATCGGGTGAGGGTTTTAAAGGGTAAATAAGGGGCCCCATTAAGACTTCAAGACCATTTTTGTAAACTTTGGAAACTTGGGGAACTATATTTGGTAACTTTGGGTTTTTGTGGTTTGACTTAGATTGACCATTGGTTACTTTCTATAACTTTAGACACTTAATTAGACAGAAGCTTTGACATAGATGACTTTCTTGGCTTCGGCTTTGAATCCTTGGCATCTTAGTGCTCTTCGACCTCGTGTCGAGATTGCTCTTTGATGACGGTTGTCCTGTGATATTTGTTCGTATCCGAACCTAACCAGCACACAAACAACAAAACAAAAAACAAGTATATTTTTGCCAATTTTAAGTATGTTTTTTAGTCATTTAGGGTCATTTTTGGTGTTAACGGATATGTGTATTTTACACTTATCACATGTCTTGAAAAGCTTTCTTCATAGACTCTTTTTTGACAAAGTTTCTGAATCATCTTCCCCCCAAACCAACATCCATATCTTAAGCAGATTCTGAAACTTTGATGTAGTTCGAACGATCTTCTAACATTGACATTTAAAGTGCATAGCGGAATTTTATAGAAGAATCAGCCAACCACACCAACTAATACGGCTTCTATACTATATCATGACATTTAGTCTTGGTGAATATTTGTTCAAGGGAACATGCAATAAATCAGCAACACTTTTCTCACGCTTGCAGAATACTTCACACAAACCATACCAAGCAAAGTAGTATAAACAAACTTCCCCCTTGAATAGTACCTATAACATCAAAGTATCAAGGTACACGTATACCCCCATGATGGTTTCAAACTCTCAGAAGCATCATTGACGTGTACGACCATATACTCGAGAAGTTCTTGTCAAAAGCAAAAATCTTGAAAAGTTATGATAGACATTGAAGAACTTTGAAAGATTTTGCTAAGACTGTGAAGTACCATTGACGTTCTATAGCTTTAATTATCCCGTGAGAAATGCTGATTTTATCTCAACCTTTAAACTCTATGGCTAACTTACCAACCTCGTATTCTGTCGGCTATTCTTGTGACCACTTGGTGAAGTAAATCCGATATACCAAAGTGGAAAATGAAGTAAAATCCCCCAAATTTGTTACTTAAGCTTGCACTGTTGTTGATTGAAGAATGGTGCAAGATTAAATCTCTTAGTACTCTATACCCAATCAGAATAAGTATCAAAGTACCACACCCCTTGAACAATCACATCTAGCATATGTGTGTGGACACTGAGTACTATAATAGTAACTCCCATTAATGATAGCATAACCCGTGAGTACTACAATTAACTCCTTACATAGAGTATAACTAGATAATTCCAAGTCTCAAACATGACCGTATACGTCAAGCAAGTCATCAATCGATAGAAGGGTAGGTGAAAGGTAGAAAGTAGAAAAAAGTCTTGATGATGAAATAATAGAAAACGCCTTCGTGAAAACCACTTCATCTCAATAAGGGATACTAGATAAACATGTGATCACTTGACAATTGAAATTCAAATTTCCATAGCGTTTGACGTTAGTGAATGTAAATAGATCATTTTTGCATTAAGTGTTTTGTGTTTTTTCTTTGGTGTTGTGGAAGGTGTTTAAGTTTGGTTCTTGGCGAAAATAGGTGAAAATGGCCTTAAACACGAAATTCAGTGAATTTACCAAAACTGGACAGAATTTCTGTGAAATTTACCAAAATTGGAGGAAATTCAGTGAAATTTATCGAAATTGGATGAATTTCGGTGAAAGTGCTTAAATCGCCTCCTAAAGAAATAGATTAAATCGCCTCCTAAAGAAATGGATTAAATCTCCTCCGAAAGAAATGGATTAAATCTTCTCCTGAAGAAATAGATTAAATCTCCTCCTGGAGAAATTGATTAAATATCCTCCGAAAGAAATGGATTAAATCTCCTCAGAAAGAAATGGATTAAATCTCCTCCGAAAGAAATAGATTAAATCTCCTCCTGAAGAAATGGATTAAATTGTCTCCTAAAGAAATGGATTAAATCTCCTCTGAAAGAAATGGATTAAATCTCCTCTTGAAGAAATGGATTAAATCGCCTCTTGAAGAAATGGATTAAATCTCCTCCGAAATAAATGATAAATCTCCTCCAAAGAAATGGATAAAATCTCCCCGAAAGAAATGGATGAAATCTCCTTGGATTAAATAGCCATGGATTAAAATCGCATGTATTAAATCGCCTCATTTCAAGGGGATAAATCCCTTGATTAAAACCCACCATCAATGGATTAAATCGCCTTGGATTAACGCCTCCTTCAAGGGATTAAATCGCACTCCTAGTTTCGAGATTTCAACATCTTTAAAACACAAAAGGCACACTTAGACGATTTTTAAAACTCGATTTTGCTTGTACTTCTTCCTTATCTAAGCCTATTAGAACCATAAAAACATAAACTTTATGATTTTTAACACCAAAAATATGAAATCAAGATTTTGAGTATAAAAACCATTCAAACCAAAAAGACTTAAAAATAAGCTTTGAAAACCCATAAGCCACTTGTACAAATAAGCTAGAACCTTAGAGAAGTAATAAAGTTCAAGTTTTTGCACAAAATAACCACCAACCATACCAACCCTGTAGGGTTTGGCTTAAAAAGTTTTTATAGTTATACAGATTAAATAAACTGGTGGTGGTTGGTCGGATGAAGTCTTACACTTGGTGAGATATATTTGGATCAGTATATTATGTGGTTGAATTCACATGCTTAAGCTGGCGTTCTGTCTGGCGCTATATCTTTTAGAATCCAACCAAGTACTTATGAGCCCCGGGAAGTTTCGTTTCTCTTATATTTATTTCTCCCGTTTATTCTACTTTTAAGTTATTTTTTGATTACGCATAATGCTCAACTTAAGTGTGGAGGGAAAATAAATTGGAAAAATAAGACTCATTTTAAATTATTAACTTTTGTTTGCCCTTTGTAATCTAAAAATCTAATCTTGTTTTTTAAATTCTTTTGCCACTTAGGTTAATATATTAGAATTAAACTTATTAGATAAATAAAGTTTTCAAACCAGAGATGTGACCGGATTGATAAAGCAGATCCGACTCGAGATCAATGACATTACTTGCGCATTTATACCAATCACCCAAAAAATGTAAAGTTTAGATCTTAAGGAATTTAGGTATCCATCTTTGATACCTAAGATAATTTTTGCCTTTAGCTCTCTCAAGTTAAGGTTTGAATACAACTGCAAGTGTCTCATCCGTTGTTACGGCTGTGTGTTTGTAGTTTTGTCGCCTTTTCTAGAGCATTGGTATCGTTTTAAAATTATACGAGTGTGCCGGTGATTTATTGATTCTAGAACGTGTGCTTGAAATCATTACGAGACCGCAGTGAGATCACGTTCGCGTGATATAGGTATTTTTATGTGATAAAAAAGCAACTTTAGATTTAACCCACTAAGCCATTCTATTCATCCTTCTCATCCAGAAAAAATAAAAATGCAAAAATATATAACATTTAGCCTAGCCTTACCTCTTATCGAAAGTCTTCATGGTTGGTTGCTAGTTGCTCCGTATGATTGGTTGATTTTTGCTTATAGTTTGTTTGCACTTTGTTATAAGTGTTGTACCATTTTAACGGAGATGGAGATGGCCAGCTTCATGTTTCGTATCTTTTGTGGTGTATCCTTATCTTAAGTGTGGGGGAATTGTTAGTTGTTTGAATGAGGGTGGATTGAAAAAAATGAAAAAAAGAAATAAAAAAAAGTTGAATCGAAAAAAAGGAAGTATGAATAAGTGTTGTTTGTTAGATGGAGGTTGGTTTGTTCAATAACCTCGTGGGTTTGTGAATTGTCGTAACTAGCAACATGGGTTTCTTGGACTTGTCGACATGTATATTATAAAACCATTTTCAATATATATTTTCCATGCCTTATCCTCACCCTTATTAACCCTCAGCTTAACATTACAACCCGAATAAAAGACCTCTTTTGATAATTATACCCGGTGCTTACGCCATGTCGGTGCAGTTTTGTTTCTTGTACAAGCCTATGGTAACTTAATGAATCATGTCTGAGCAATTGAGTGTGATTTCCCTTTTATCCTCTATTACATCATGTACGAGTGTTTGAGTGAATTATACTTTTCTTTATTCGTGTGGTGCTTAGTCATGTTATTACAGCTTGAAGATCATTGGGTATTGTCAAACATCTATGTTTTCACAATAAAAATCCAAAAATATTTTTCATAATTCTATTTTGTTTTGTAAAGATTATTATTTTTCTTGAGGACAAGCAAACCCTTCAGTGTGGGAGGTGTTTGCGCCTTTTGCGCTTATTTATTAAAAAAACCAAAAATATTTTCGATAATTTCATACTCAATAAATATTTTTAAAAATAATAATAAGAACTATCAAAATTTTAAAATATATGTATAAAAATTTCTTTGTCTTGTCATGTAGGTACCTTCTTTTTAAATTTCTTTTCTTAGATTTGCTTAAGGGCAAGCAAAATTTAAGTGTGGGGGGATTTGATAATGCTCATTTTATACATATCTCTATATGCGTTATCAATGATTTTATGTATATAAATTGGTTAATAATAAGAACTTTCAATACTTAATCATTTATATTTGCTATTGTAGGTTCTAAGTACATGTCGTGGAAAAAACGAAAGAATACACGAAGATATGGAGCTTAAACGAAGAAGTAAACTCAAGTTGAATGCTTCCCGACACCTGTTTACTGTTTTAGCCATAACTCTGTCATATGAACTCTGTTTTAGTTGGTTCAAGCGGCCACACGAAGAGAATTAAATTATCTACAACTTAGAAAAAATCCTACGAACTAAAAGTGACCAAAGTGCACCGGTTTTGCCCAAAGTGCGGCGCACTTTTCTGCCAGATTATGAATGCTCTTAAATGAGCTTGGCATTCATTGCAACCTATCATCTCCCCCTTCTAGGTCCTTCTATACACGAGTTTAGGCCTCTATTGAGCCTATAAATAGGGCCTCAAATCCCTCATATCACACACAAAACCATCTACAATCCTCTCATAAAGTAGAATAAGTTAGGAACTAGTTTTTGGGAATTTGTTTGAACTTGCTCCTAAGTTCTTCTCAAACCCAGGTTTTGATCCATCAAAGAAGCATAATTGAAGTGTTATTTCGAATCTATAAGCGATTGTGACAGAATTGTTCATAGTTTTTGGGTTTTACTTTGAATATAATAAAGTATTCTTGGGAAATTCATGTGAAATCACCATATTTTGCTCTTGGAATTTGGTATAATCTTGTTTATCCTTTGAATATCATATTTGCTGAATTCATGATGAATGTTATGTGTGTTGTTACTTGTTTGATTATGGAGTAGTCTTTTAATGTTTGTTTAAGCTTTATGAGGATTATGATATAGTTTTGATTGTTTTGATATGCTTTCAATCTTTATGCTTTATGCTTGATATGTTATTATTCGGATTATTGTCTATCATTTGGTTGATCATCTCAGTCGATATAGGTTGAAAGGCTCGATTTGTGTGGTTGATTTTGAGTCGCGAATCAATACTAGACTTGTGAGAATTAGATAGTAAATTGCTAGACAACCCCAATGATTATGTGTTTAAGGACTAATCTCACGTCTAACGACTTGATTAGGGGAAGCATACTTGTATAAATATTGGTCACAAATCTATCTTAATGCGCTTGTTATGTTCGGGTCATAGGTCGAAAGAATTCCCTTGCATAATCGGTAGATATACTTGCTTTTGTGATTACCCGTCATTTGTGGTTTGTATGCTTTATTTGTGATTGAGAATATCTTTACCTATCATTTCTAGACTCATGTCTCTCTAAGCCTAAAAAACAAGTTTTAATAATCTTGGTATAATCTAAATCATTTCTAGCATTTGGTATAACTTACTTGTTATTTTAAATATGGGTCTAATGATCGTGACAATCATTTGGACTTTCTTTCTAAACTACTTTTTGAATCTGAAAACGGACAACTCCCTTGGGACGACCTGGTCTTACCTAGACTTTACTACATTCGAAATGGGTATACTTTCTTGTGTGTTTCCGCCTATTAACTGGTAATTATAGTCTTATAAATTTAAAGCTTTTGAAACACATCAATCTTCCATACGAACTTCATTAAAATCACCTAAGTTTATACATTCTCCATCCCATTTACCCATAACGTGACACAAGTATTCCCAAAGCAACTTTTTTTCTACTAATTCTTGAGGCGCATACATCGATATAATAAGCAATCTAGTAGCCGTTGGAACCCAAGTACCCATAATCAACAAGAAAGAATCCGAAACACTAACATTTTCTTTTACAAACATAGAAGATTCCCAAACACATATAATTCTGCTAGAGTTACCTAATGATGGACTTATAGCATAGTCAAAAGCGTAATTACCCTACATCGCCTTGAGAGTTATCAAATCAACACATTCGATCTTCGTTTCTTGCAAAGCTACAAATTTTACTCTATTTTTGAAACATAACTCCTTAACCCACCTTTTTTATCCTTGTAACCATGGCCTTGGATATTCAACGACATAATATTCATTTAAAAACGTTGTTTTCTCCCTGTGCACCTCCGATTATAAATTCCATATTCCTGATACAACCATCCATGTTATAGCCTATTGTTTGGCCAACCTTTACTAGCTCTTCTATTAAGTGGAGAATAGATTCTCCTTCTCTATGTTTCTCCTTTCAAGTTTCTGTTACCCTTTGAGAATAAAAATCCTCTTTGTCCCATTCCACCTTGTCCAAAACCTCCTGTGAGCAAACATTGATATGATCTTCCAAATTGGTTATTTTTTCCTCTTTTGCTACCTTCCTATCGTATTTCAGATTCTATGATAAATGAACACCTTTATTCGTGGGTGTAAAGCCCGGAGGATACTGAAGGTTATCTTCTGAAGAAATGATGCCTTTACCCTTTTGTTTATTTAGTAGCTCATAAATATTAAATGAATCTTGAGATTGCACATTGCTATTCACCTCTTGTTAATTAACTTCTTTTGGCTCCTGTATAAATTTATCCCCTTGAACAAAACTAGATTCTGAGACCCCTTCAAGATCACTATCATCCATCTTTGAGTTAACCTTTATTGTATCCCCACGTATCCCTTCAAACCCAACTCCCATTGATTCCTCATCGGATGAATTATAGCCATATTTATCTTCACGAAAAACTGGGTTCCATCCATGCATGTCTTTTGCACGAGCCCAATACACTTTGCCTTGCACAATCACTTTGAATGACTCAAAAATAACTTAGGTAAGCTTCGTCTTAATACACAACCGCCTTTGATACAAAGCAGACTCCACAAGGTCTTCCATCGCCATAACATCACCCCATTTTGATCCAATCCTCATAAAAGTATTTGTTGTCCGAGCATGTAAAGGAATCCCTTCAATATCCACCCATACAATTCTTTCTTCACTGATGAACTTTGGTTTAGCCTGTTTCAATGTAGTAAACCACGAACCAACCCCTACATGTTGTAGAAATTTTTGTTTAACATCAATGGAAGTAAGATCTATGAGTACCCACATACCCCAAAGCCCTCTTTCGCTAAAAGAATATATAGATTTGGTATGGATCCAAATTCTTTAACCTTCCCCATCAGAGAGCACATACGATCAGTCTCGCTAATGCACACATTATCAAGAACAAGTGATGGTATAGTGTAGTCTACTATAGTAGGCTCTATCTTCCCCGTTTTAAGCATCGACGCGTATGATCCCATTTGGTTACCCACTTGTGTGACTTTTGGTTTGCTATTAGTACTGATTGATAGTCTCTAGAACCTAACAATATTTGCATGCAAATGAAAACGTCCTATCCATACAGTACATAAATTCTCCACCAATCTATCAACATGATCAACCTTGATATATCGAACAAACATAAAGCGTTTACCTGCTTTTGATTTCTGATTAGGGATGTAGACATCTACTACTTTTCCATATTCGTCACAAACCCTCCATAGATCTCGAAACGTAAAGTGGTCCAGAAAATTCATAATGAATATTGATTTTGAAATTAGTTGCGTTTGATCATCTTTTGATTGACGAGTATACCACCTCCGATCTCCTATTAGGAATTAGACGCCTGACGTTTGTCCCCGCTGATGATTCAGATCCGATTAATTTGGATAAATATTTTGAAATTAGGAAAAAGTAGGATTTCGAGTAAATAAGTAATTTACGGTTCAAAAGCCATGGGCTAAAGTTTTTAGCCCATTTTATGGAGCTGGGATTTATAGAGACTTATGATTTATAAGCACACGTAACAAACGAGTTTTATTTTATAAGCCGATTTATTTTAAAAGCCCAAGCCCCAAATAATCCCCTCGCCAAACATACCCATTAGCTTGAGTTATATTATATTAAAATAAGAGTATTTGGGTTTCAACGACTTGTTTCAATCATTTTTCGATGTGCATTATGCCAACTTTCAGTAAAGAATAGTTTTGTTTGTTTTTGAACGAGAGCGAACATAATTTGTTAAACTCAACCATCAAGAAACCTCGTTCGTCAAAGTAGCTTTCTAATCTAAATCCGTCCTATGCAAAATAAATAATAGTTTCCAAATATATATCCACAATCAAAAACCAAAGCTTCTTCGATGTGTTTATACAAAAAGTTTAGATTTAAGTTCATTTGGATACCAAACATTTTGTAGATACCGAGGGACTCATCCCCACCCTCCATCTTCATCTCATCCAATGGATGAGATTAAATTATCTACTTACACTAGAGGGGTATTTTTGTCTTATATATGAACTTATTTTTCTATTACCAGCTCATTTGATACACACACATACCTGCACTTCTTTTTTTTCTCTCTCTACACCGATCCGCAACTAATCGATCCATCAACACAAACAACTAATCGATCGATCTTCAATCGATTAAATTATTTTAAATCGATTATCTCCTTCTTCATTTGATTAACATCAGGCTCAGATCTATTTTTATTTTAGTTTATTTGATGTGATTAAGCTTACTAATTTATGAGCATATAATTCAGCTTATTTTGAACGAATTATTTGAATTAATTATTGCTAGTGATAAGCTAACTTATTAGGTGATTTATATAAATAAGTTTATTAATCATCATCATTTGTATTTATTTTGTTGAATTATAAGCTAGCTTATTAGCTTATTTTGATGAATTATAAGCTTATTTATGTTGCTACTGTTAATAAGCTTTATTACTAGCTATTTTTATGTTCTAAATAAGCTCTATTAGATTAATGTGTTGATATAAGCTGAATTAAGGTGTATTTAGCTTATCAGTTAGCAATAAGCTGTTGTAAGTAGCTTTTGGTTAATGTGTTTGATACATCATATATGATATTTTTTGTACGTATATCATATATCATATCATATATGATATTACTTTTTCATATGTATATGGCACGTGATTATCATATATGATATTTTATTTTTTCCAGGTGACTGTTTATGTATTCTTTTATTTTTATTTTTATTTTTTCAGAGATTGAAAGGTGTGTATTAAAGGAGGGAAATAGAAAGAGATTAAAAAAGGTATGAGGAACAGGAATTCATGTTCATTGTGTGGAGGTACTGATCATAACAAGAGGACGTGCATGGGTATGTTTAAGGATCAAGATGAAGTCGTCGTGGCACAGGATGAAGTTGTTCAAGAAAAAATAAATTTGGTTGAAAACGAAGAAGAATTGATTTAAGAAGAAGAATAGTAGTCTCAATAAAAAGAAGGTTTTGGTTTAATCATGAATTCATCAGACTCTTTATTTTTATGCCTTTTGATTATGAATAAGTGTTTATCATATATGATATCCTAGGTATATCATATGCGATTTTACATTAGGTTACTTTCTATTTGATTTATCATATATGATATTAGGGGTGAGCAGAAACCGCACCGCAAACCGCAAAACCGCAAAATCCGCAAAAATCCGCACCACAAAAACCGCACCACGGCAAAAACCGGTGGATCGGTTTTAAGAAAAAATAAAACCGCAAAATGCGGTGCGGTTGCGGTTTTATCCGTAAAACCGAACCGCAAAATCCGCACCGCACCGCACAATAATTTTATAAAATCGAAAAATGGCACATTGATTATTTAATGTGTGTTATAAGGTTTCTAATGCATATTATCAATAATATTCTAGGTAATGTGTGTGTTTACCTTAAATATATGCATTGTTATAACCGAAAAAAATAACATTGTAAACAAAAAACCGCAAAAAACCCACATTAATTATATAAATTATAAGTGATGGTGCGGTGCGGTTAATACCCGCACAACCCGCAAAACCGCAATAAAACCCGCAAAACCGAAACCGCAAAAACCGCGCGGTTGCGGATTCTACATTCTTTTAGACCACTATGCAACTCATTTCTTCCACTGATGCAGGCCCCTCAAACCACAACATATAAACAACGCATCATTCAAGTTGTCCAAAATCATACA
>BQNB010014051.1:62197-75913 GCA_026074375.1 Tanacetum coccineum | reverse complement strand
ATACAAATTTGGGGGAAAAAACAATTAATGTGTTGTGAATCAGTGTTAGTTAAATAAAGGGGTAAAGGGATTGGTTTTGTAAAAAAAAACAAGTGTAAGGGTTAAAGAGTAAAATAGGTAACGGTTGGTTTGATATTAATATATGTCACGTCACAATTTTTGCTAATCATGCCTATAATAGAAAGATTAGCAATAATTGTTTTCTTCCTAAATTAGTTGTCAAATACTAAAAGTAGCAAATGAAATATATCAATATATCAATTTTATCATATTACTCTCAAATAAATAAAAAGAATAAAACTGTCTAATCCACATGTCCAGGTCTGCTCCATGAACCACGGTCAAAAGGTCCAGCTCATCATCTTTGACTCTTCTTCTTGTTGTTGTTCCGGTGTACTAGCACACACCATATCTTAATTTCCTCTTATTTTTTTTTTCTCTAATCTCAAAAAATAAAAAAAATTCTTCAGTCGCCATTACAAGCAGACGCTAAATTCTCTCTCCTTAACTTAAATAAATAAAATAAAATAAAATAAATAAAGATCTGTTAAAAATATATCCTCCTCCTTAAATTTAGGTCAGTTTGTTTGTTCATTTCAGTTTTATTACCTACTACTATTCGTTGATTAGTTAGTTTAGATCTGTTGTTAATTGTTGAATTTGAATGACGTCATCGATTATTGTTGATTATTTTGATATGCTAGTTGATGTTTTCGGTTGATTATAGTGTTAGTTGTTGAATTCGATTGGCGCGTTACTGATTTTGATCATTTTATGTTAAAATTAAGATGTTATTCAAGTTTCCGCGTTTTAGGTCAGCTGTTCGTGATTTTGATGAATTAGTTGATATTTTAGATTGCTGCGCTAGTGATTTTGATGAATTAGTTGATGTTATAGTCTAGTTAGATTGCAGCGTTTGTGATTTTGATGAATTAGTTGATGTTTTAGGCTAGTTAGATTGCAGTGTTTTTGATGATTTGATATGAAAATCCGGATGTTTTAGGTTAGTTATCGTGTTAATTCATCCGTGTTCGTGATTTTGATGTAATTATGTGAATAAGATGTTTTAGATCAGTTATCGGTTGCCGCGTTAATGATTTTGATGAGTTAATTGATGTCTTAGGTCAGCTGTTCGTTATTTTAAAATTCTCTATTTTTGCTGCGTAAGTGATTTTGATGATTTCATATGAAAATCCGGATGTTTTAGGTTAGTTATTGTGTTGATTCATTCGTGTTCGTGATTTTGTTGTAATTATGTGAATAAGATGTTTTAAATCAGTTATCGGTTGCCGCGTTAATGATTTTGCTGACTTATTTGATGTTTTAGGCTATTTATTGTGTTACGTGAGTGATTCTGATGAACTAATGTGAAAATCCAGATGTTGATTAGTTATTGTGATGAATTTATGCGAAAATCAGGATGTTAGTTTATGTTTTAGGTCAGTTATTGTGTTGTTTACGTGTAATTGGTCTTTGTGATCTTAATGAATTTATTGACTTTTATGTTGATGATCGTGTAAAACTGTGAATGTTGATTGACGTAAGTGTGTAATTGTGTTTTCTTTGTTGTGTAGTTAGGGTTTTGATTGGAGAAATGTCGAGTCGAAAGGAGGAAGAGAGGAATGAAAAAACGATACGGAGTCTTATGAAACTTCCTGAGAATCGGAGGTGTATTAACTGCAATAGTTTGGTACTGCGTTTTAATCTGCTTTTTTTGCGAGATTTTTTTTGTACTATAGTTATGCCGGTGATTTAATGTTGATGTTTCGTAATCTAACTTTTGGTTACTTGGAGTTTATGCGTTACTTTAAATGCTGCAAGTAGATTCCAGCATCAGAATTTCGAAATATTAACAATATATGCTGTTTTAGAAGCAAAATCGAGGACAATAAGTAGGCGCGTGATGTATTTTATATACTCGTTTAGAAGATGTTAGCATTGGGAAATAGATTCTAGTTGCAGGACGGGGGTGGGTGGTAATATTGACATGGTTGCGGTGCTAATTACTAGTATTTGGGACTTAACTGTTGGTCATCGAATCTGAATCTAGGTAATTTCATTGTTAACTCGTCTTCGGAAGGAGTTAGATAATGTTGGTCATTGTCTCAGGCTATTACGATATTAAATTCAATTATTTAGAGCACAAGTAAGAGTATATTTGTTAGAAGTTTTGGTGGCAGTATGCATCTTATAGCCGTGAGGGAATAATAGGGCAGTAAACTTTTCGGATTATTAATAAGCATAGATAGCTTGTACTTATAACTCGTCGTGTAATATTACCAAAAACTTATTGACGTTTACTTAGATATTAGCCTACGGACATGTCTATGCTTAAGGATCAACTGATTCATCACAGAGCAAGACAGAGTTGAATTTTGCAATTTAGGCTCATTTTAAATACTCATATAAACTATGGTGCGAAATTCAGCAATTGGCATTAATCTATATAGTATGTTCTAGTCTATACTGCTAGGTATAGTCAAGGAGTCAAGATCAGTTAATGTGCAAGCATATCTTAATATAAGCTGGTTTCCATATATGAACTCTGAAAGCAATGTAATACCTCAATAACTATGTTCGAAATTCAGTATCGGTCATTTATGTAGTGCAATTGACATCCGTACTTAAATATGCCAGGCTATCTCATCAGTTCATTGAGAGAAGGTGTATAATGAATGTAGTACAAGTGTGAACTACCGCCTAGTGTAGGATATAAGTCTAATTTAACCATCCGGAGCTACTACTGTACTCAGTAAGTTACATTTATGCGTGTAGCCCGCAATTGATCTCCACTGCTACATTTACTACCAAGATACATCTCTGGTATTTGTTTCTGCATCATTTGTGCACATCAAAGTTGGTCAGAATTAGCCATTTCATATTTGAGATGCACAGCACCTCAAATTCCACAGAGCATAAGTTATGTTGGTGATTTTGTGTCACCAATATGATTTAAGTGTAATGGATTGACTTAGTTGACCAATGTATAATCGTGATAAATGTTCAACAAGTCGGGGTTGTGCGGAGTGCACACTTGTATGACGTTATTATGATTATCATTCGGGGGCGAAGCCCCGAATCACGGGGGTCCGGGGGCAGCGCCCCTGGTAGCAGGGTCCAAGGGGCGGCAGCCCCTGGCAGGGTCCAAGGGGCAGAGCCCCTGGCTGGGGTCGAGCTGGCAGGTCAGCTTGGAAAAAGCTATGTTAAACTCCTGCACTTAAAGAAAATAAAATTCGCAGGTAATGTCTATTGGGACTTGATTTTCTTGCCACCTGGAATTTCAGCTATATTTCACTATGGTAGTTACAATCTAATAAGACTGCTATAGCGCAGGTAACCTACCAACTGATATTTCAAGTTTAATTCGATAATAGTCAAAACATAGATTCTCAGATTCTTAATCTGGTATGTTTGTCCGATTAGAGACCTTTCGATAGAACCATCGAAATACGTTTCAATCTGAAGATGTGTGTTACAGTGACTCTTACTCAGATGATCGATAATTGTTTAGAAGTCAAGTTAGATGATCATAATTTTATAACAAGTTATATCCTCGTGCACTTCAGCACTTCCCTGTTCTGCCCAATTTGACACTGCATTATGATCGAAATCCACCCCTTGATGACTAATAACTAGTTAAAGCGAATCTGTTGCTTTTAGTAGTATTTAGGTGACAGAGCATGATATATGACCACTACACTCCGGTGCTATTAAACCCTAGATATGGTCTAATCGCTTAACATAGATCATATAACAAGAACGCGCTTCAGACACTGGAACATTACATTGCACATATTATTTTCGCCTTTTGTCATAATCAATAATTGTGTACAAGCCTTAGGCTGGAGAATGTAATAATTGTTACTCTCATTTCTGATAAGCCAACCAAAAATATTTGGTTTCAGTATTAAAGTTTATCAATGTTTGACCATTGAAGCATCAGAAATCCTGATCCTGATACATCTTGTATGTTTCATGTCATTTTGCTTAATAGGGGCCCCAGTATGTATGTACAAGCTTCTGGACATTTGTTTGCACAACTTGCAGTGGCATACAGTAAGTGCCACCATCCTATGATTGAAAATGAACTGCCTTCTTTGGAAGATATGTATCCAGTTAGGAAAGTTATCTAACTCAATTCATGCGTGTTTCTTAAATGTATTTTTAATTTTCTACAGCCGCGAATTCACTCATCGGGTAAAATCATGAGGTCGATGGCCACTAGTTTTGATCATTAGTCAGAAACAAAAAAAGGTTAGAGGACTCTTCAGTGAGAGAGGAGCAAGAGAGAATGCTCGGTAATCAGTCTGTAGTATAGAATTGCAGTTATTGGCTTTAATCTGTACAACTAGTTATTCCAAATATTTGACCCCTTTGAATTGCAACAATAGAGTGCTAAGGAAATATATTTTAAAGAATGGGATGCACAACGCCAATCCTTCCCTGACAGCAGGTCTGTGGTCATGTATCTAATGCAATGTTTTGCTTATCGATAAAAACTGCAATTCTGAGTTTTTCATGCTTCCAGTAATGTAGAGAGACTTCGGGACTTCATCAAGCATGTCTATGTTGATAGGAGATACTCTGGTGAGAGAAGCCTTGACAAGCCTCCAAGAGCAAAAACGGTATGCCCTTTTAACTTAAACAAAGCAACCCTTAAAACATGCCTTATGAATATATAGTAGTATAATATTAATAGGCATGCCTATTATATGCTTTGAGGAACTCTAGTTATAGGTGAAAAAATGGGTGGGTTGCGGTTAATGTGTAAAAACAGCTGAATATTTTAGAGGGTCAATCCAGGTTGCCCCAAAACATTTCTTGCGAAATCTGTTATTTCTTTATTAATAATTAGTGTGTCATATATGATTACAAAACTATAGTATTTCACTAATAATCTCATTTTGAACAACGATTTATAATTTTGAGCATTAAAAACACAGTATGTGCGAATTTTAGCCCATTCGACCCTTTTTAGCTTGTGTTTTGGTTTCACTCGCTTGAACCATCTGAGATACATCAGTAAACCCACCTTCAGTATTTATCGAACTACAGAGATCGTTACCTTTTCTTTCTTGTTTATAGCTCTAAACTGTTCTGTATCATGTACTGTTTCCTAAATTGGAATGCATTTCAACCTGAAACAGGGGGAAGTAGAAGGTTCTAGAAGCCCACCATACGAGAATGAACGACGTTTTAGTGATAGACCTAGTCCTGGTGGAAGAAGTGACGGAAGTTCCAGAAATAGTTATGATGAAAGACGTAGTCCAGGGTATGACCAAGATTTCAAAAAAAGCCCAGCCCGTACAGACGTTGTTAATGACTGGCGACGAGAAGATAGATTTGGAAATGGAAGAAGATCTGATGATGGTGGTTCTAAAGTTGAAAGTAGATCTCCTGATCGCCAAAGTAATCCAGATATGTCGAGTCCACCTATAGTTCGACCTGTTAGGGAGATATTGGGAGATAGTGTTTCTCCTCTTCGGGTTCTTGAACCCCCTAAAGCTAATGGTTCAAGGCCAGCAGTTGGCTCCTTCCAAACGCAGGTGTGGATTGTCATTTATTTAGTTTTATGTTTAATTTGTAATGTTTTTGGTGTATATTTGAGCATTAAAAATAAAAAAAAATAAAAAAAAAAATAAAATAAACAAAAAAAAAAATAAAAAAAGACAAAAAATAAAAAAAAAAATAAAATTAAAAAAAAAAAAGACAAAAAAATAAAAAAAAAAAAAAAAAAAAAAAAAAATAAAAAAAAAAAAAAAAAAAAAAAAAAAAAAAAAAAACAAAACAAAAAATATATCAATCATAACAAACACAGCAGTTAAGGTTAATTTTCATGTGCCATAATTTTAGCGCCATTCGGACCCTTTGTTTAGTCTTGTGTTTTGGTTTCATCTCGTCTGAACCATTCTGAGATACATCCAGTTAAAACCACCTTCAGATATTTTATCGAAATACAGAGATCGTTACCTTTTCTTTTTTGTTTTTTATTAGCTCATAAACTTTGTTTCTGTAGCATGTTCTGTTTCCTAAATTTGGAATGCATTTCAACCTGATGAAAACTAGGTGGGAATAAGTTAGAATGATTTTCTTTTTCTTAGAAGCCCTACAGCCGGAGAATTCTATTGAACGACTGTTTTTTTTCGTTGAATATAATCGTTTTAAGTTTTTTTAATGACGATGCCTAAAGTCTGGTACTGGCGTTGGTTGAAAGAAGTTGACGGACGTTCCAGAAAAGAAAATGTTTATGAGGAAAGACGTAGTCCAGGGTTTATTACCAAGATTATTTTCAAATAAAGCCCAGCCCGTAAAGACGTTACTATTTTTGGTTTAATGACTGGCGACGAAGGAAGATGATCTTTTTGGGAAATGGGAAGGTAGATCTGATGATGGAGGTTTTTTTTTTTTTTTTCTTTTTTTCCTAAGTTGAAGGTAGATTAACTGATCCGCCAAAGAGTTAACTCAATCTTCCCAGATTATTTTTTTACTTTGTATGTTCGAGTCCACCTATAGTTCGACCTGTTAGGGAGATATTGGGAGATAGTGTTTCTCCTCTTCGGGTTCTTGAACCCCCTAAAGCTAATGGTTCAAGGCCAGCAGTTGGCTCCTTCCAAACGCAGGTTCCTGTTGGGAGTGTCATTGATTTCATTCTATTGGCTTAAGTTTTTTATGTTTAATTTGTAATTGTTTTTTTGGTGGTATATATAAATTTTTTTGATTAATCAATTGGCTAGCCACGCGGTTAAAACCAACGAGGCAGGAAACATGCATATAAATTTTAGGTGGCAAATTTGGAGTTGTATCGGGTAGTTAATTATTCACTTTTCATTCAGATAATTTGTTTCTCATATTCAATAACAAAATACTATTGTACTTTTAGTATAAGTAATTTAACAATATGACACTGATTTATAAGGGTTTTTTTTTCCTTTCCCGGAAAACATATGATTTAGAAGGTTTAAAGCTTAAAAATACACTTTGAGTGACTTTTGACCTGTTGTTCACATTCCTTTGATGCTATATTTTTAGGTTACCTGTTTGACCCGTTGGAAATATAATTTAACTTAAATAAACACATCTGATAGTGATTGGGCCGAAATTGCAACCTCTAGTTTATGTTGGTTTAAAGGCGTGCCCCAATCTTCATGGTCTTGAGTTGCAATTACTTGTGAAGCAAGTGTAGAAGCTATTCTTGCAATATGGAAGTTTTCTTCCCTTAAATGCATTTGCAGTCATTATTAACAATAAATTTAACTGTAATAGTTGTTTACAGGCTTGTGGTTCTTTCTTTGTCTTTTACTTAATTCGAAACCCCTGATCTGAAATTATGTACTGTTGCAGAGAACTGCTTCTTCCAGTAGCTTAGCATCTTCTAATGGGAATCCAACAGAACTTAGAAGAGAAAGTTCATTAATCGATTTTGATGCTGATCCTGAGCCTCCTTCAACTGCTCCTGTCCAACAAACGCAACAAATTGCTCCTTCTCCTGCTCCTGCTCCTGCTCCATTTGCGGCACAGCCAACAGTACCGTCAAACGATAATTGGGCCAGCTTTGATTCATCACCAGTGGTAAAAGCTTCTCATCCACCTTCAAGTGGTAACTTACTTGACATGCTTTCTGAGTTATCAGTTCCTGCATCTGGTAACGTACAACCAGCTGCAAATGTACAAGTGCCACCTTTTGGCACAGCTGCTCCGGCTGTTACACCAGGACCCGCGTTTACCCCTGGAGGTGCACCATTTGCTGCTTTTGGCAGTTCCGGGGGAGGACAGTGGCAAAATGTGCATGCTCAGCAAAATATTCTCCCTGCCACTGGTATCCAGCCTCCTACATCATCATTTAACCAGGCTGCCGGAGGATATCTGAATAATCAGGTTGAGCCTTCTTGAGCATCTTTCTCGTGTGGTCATTTCTTTGTATTGGTGGCAAGATATGGGTGGGCCTGGTGGATTGGATAACCTGTTGAAATGTGTCCTGCAAAGTTCGAAACAGGCTGTGCCGGTTTGGATTGACACATAAATAAATAGAGTGCCTTAATTATGATTACAAATATAATACATATAATCAAACAAAATCTAATTTTTGAATATACCGATTAGAAGGCTGTATTTATTGAAGATAGACTTCAGCTGATTTCCATTTCCTTTTATTTGTTCCCCTTTTCAGCTAAAAAATGTACCCATTTGACCTGGTTGAGATGTAACACAACCCAAAGCGACCCATCATAAGTAAATGGGTTGAAATTGCTACCTCTAGTTCTTTGTATCATGTTTTGTTTCACACCCCCACAGTTCTTTTATACCATCTTATCCTACATTCAACTTTATGCAGCCTTCCAGTGCTCCAAGTGGCAATTCTCAAATTACATCCAGCATTGAAGCTAAACCTAAAGAACTACCTGCGGTAATGGCGTATATATTTTCAGCTGCATCGTGTGTTTGTATTACTGCAGTATTTTAATTTTGATTTTTTGGTTCTAATTAGCTGGGTTGTGTATGCAGGATTTGTTTACTTCAAGCTACTCGCCCTACGCTGCTCAGGGTCCAAGCTGGTACCCTGCTCCACAATATGGCATGGGATACAATATGCAATATAATGTTCCACAGGTTTGATGCAAACTTCCACAGCAATGTTACTCGATCAATTCTTTTTTGTAATTATATAATAAATAGTCTCACTTAGAAACCCCAAACCTTATATAATCATCCTAAAAAAAAAAATCTACTGAAACTACCAATCCAAATTTAGAAGATAACACCTATCTAACCACGGTGGCCTAGTGGTGAAAGGCTTGTGACTATCATCACTAAAATGTGAGGTCTGAAGTTCGATTCCTGCTAGGTGGCCACGCCAACCTTCTGAAAAGGGGGAGGGAGGGGGGGGCTTTACCTGGTTGGAGTCCGTTGTGGCGGTGGGGTCAAACCCGTGGATTTGTGCCCCCAAATTTGTCGTAAACTTGGTTAGCCTTAATTTTTTGGGTTATATATTTAAGATAGAGAAGTCCGAGGATATCGGGTATGCTCTGTGAGTGCAGGGAGGCTATTGGTGGATAACCTTACATGTGGTAGGATGGCTGGTGCTAAGATGGGTAATGACGCGGTCCCTTTCAGAGGTGAGAGAAGATGCCACCACTCGTACTAAAATGGTTTTTGTGTGTTTGGGGTTTTTATTGCTTGCAGCAGGGTGCTGTGGATTGTGGCAAGACCAGCCACAAATAGCCCATGTCCATGGTGTGGATTTTATTGCAGCAGCCCATGCCACCTGGTTTTGTACAGCCATCAAAGTCGTCAAATCCATTTGATGTTAATGACTCACCCGCAGCTCAAGCTACAACGGTAAGCATATGAGTTAAAAACTCACAATTGCTTCTATTCGTTTTTTACCCTTAGTTAAGCTTTAAGGAAAACCACCATGAACGTACTTTGTAACTGATCAACACACGTTTTACAAACAATGTTAAAAGATGTGTTCTCTTTAATCTTTGACAGCTTTATAATTAATCATAATACCATAAACTTTTTCTTTAGCATGGATAACATGGAATGTGATCTAAGTAATACAATTGAGGTCTTTTATGCTCACACATATATTTAAATTACGTAATAGATCAACTTAACCCAGTTGCTACTGAAAAATGCCAGGTCAATGGCATTTTTC
This sequence comes from Tanacetum coccineum, assembly GCA_026074375.1. NCBI lineage: Eukaryota > Viridiplantae > Streptophyta > Magnoliopsida > Asterales > Asteraceae > Tanacetum > Tanacetum coccineum. The sequence goes on along the minus strand of BQNB010014051.1, from coordinate 66,255 downwards.
ATTGCATTGTGTCCGTTAAGGTCAACTTCACTGATTTCACACACATGCTCAACTAGTAATTCTTATAAAACATTTGGAAACAAAAGGTTCCCATTTTTGGGCGATGAATAGAGTAGTTACTTCGTGATAAAATGTGGCCAGGTTTTGAATCTTACGTGTCATATGGTGTATTTTTTTGTAGTTCCCTTCAATGGCACCTTTGCAAGGTGCTTTACCAAACATGGCACCGCCATCAAGATGCAAGCAACATCAAGCATGGGTATCTGTCTCCTTCGTGGATGCCCCAACTCAGTTCCTTTATTCCTTTAGCAATGCCTCCCCAGGGGCCATATGGATCAGCAATGCCTTCTGGTACTGTCCCTTTATTTTCTTCATTTACGCACTTGTATCTTGGGAAGATGGGTAGTCGCCGACTTGGGTGGTAGTTAATAACATGTACTCCGTAATATTTAGTGCATATGTCGATTTTTTTTGTTCATAATCAGGGCATTAATTATGATTACAAAATCAACGTATTGCATGTAATATAATTTATCATATTATATTATTATTTAATAGTAATTTTGTTTTCCTTTATTATTTTTTCTTGGTCAACAAGTTACGTCTAGGAGTCTTTTATTATAAATAGGGCATTAGGTCTGTTAATTCTTATTAGGTTGAATGACTATGAATATTGATTTGCTAATCAATTGGGGGTCGGTTTATCTCATTAACATAAACCATATGGGGGTCGGTTTATCCCATTAACATAAGCCATCGGGGGTCGGTTTCATCCCATCAATATAAACTATCTTGTTTATTCTCTTTTATCAATTATATTATCGATCCGGTTCGTATCCAATTGGTATCGAGCAGTTTCGATTTAGGTTTCAAAAAAAAAAAGAAAAAGTTTTACTGTTTATCAGAACCACTATTTCATCCGATGTCCGTTTACATTGAACGTTGATTTTTAGTTTACGCGATTTAACTATAAGTTAATAATTAAAAGCGAACGCGTAAAACTCTAAAAATAAATAATGGGATTTATTAAAGTTGTAAATAACCTGAAAATGAGAAATGTTACAATCGAGCAAGTATGAAGGTTACAAAAAGGTCTATAACAAGACGGTGAGATCTCAACTAAGGATGGCAATTGTGCAGCAAAGTATGGAGATGGACATGTGGGAGATCAAGGAAAAACTTACTGAGAGACGAGAACAAATGGCTATTAGAGCTTATGAAGAGGATAGGTGGCATGAAGAACTGAATCATAAGATTGAAGAATGGAATAGGCGTGCAAAATTGAATCAGAAGATTGAAGAGGATACAAGGCGTGAAGCATGGAATCAAAAGATTGAAAAGGTGATAAATCTAATTGAGTCTTTCATTCAAAATCCAATATCGTCTGTTAAAACGCCTCAACAAGTGACAACCAAGGTACCCGCAGTAACGACCAAGGTACCCGCAAAACCGATTCAAAATTCTCCATGTTATGATGATTTGACATTTGATCGAAACAAAAAGACTACCGGAAAAGGAGTCGGTAAAGAGGGGTTTAGTTCTGCCTTGAATAAGAGCAAGGGGTCTCATTTGGGTCTCCGACATTGTGCTGCCAATAGAAAGAGAAAGAAAAGGAAAGGGCCTTTCGTATGTACGAAATCAAAGTCTCGTGTTGTCATTGAAGTTGGGCAAACTGAAGCTATAGAGGGCGGGCTGAATTGTGACAATAGATTAGCAAATTATGAATAGCCATGCCAACACTTTTTGATGTTTGATTATGACGCACAAGAGGGAGAACTACAAGTCAAGACATGGGATCCTAGAATCACGCGAGGCAAGATTATGGAGCAACACCTTGAGGACAAGGTGTTTTTTGGGGCGGGAGTGTTGATAAGATCCCGCATTAATATAATTTATCATAATTATATTATTAATTAATTAGTATATTTAGTTTCCTTTATTATATTTTCTTAGTCAACAAGTTACGTCTAGGAGTCTTTTATTATAAATAGGGCATTAGGGTTGTAATTCTTATTATGTGTTATGAATATGAAGTATTGATTTATTAATCAACTGGGGGTCGGTTTATCTCATTAATATAAACCATCAGGGGTCGGTTTATCCCATCAATATAAACTATATATCTTGTTTATCTTCTTCTATCAATTCTATTATCGATCCGGTTTAGATCATCAATCCTCTAACTTGCAAAAAATTTGTAGCCTCATCCGGGAGGGTTAGTGTTCACGAAGTTTGGGAGCAGTCGTACGACACTACTTGACTTGCTTTCCCGATATGCAATATATGTTTTTTTTCATCTGGTTATATATGCTTTTATGCTACATAAATAAACTGAATGGATGTTTGCATGCGGAGTAACCCCATGTGTTTATAACAAAGTTATTCTAAAATATTATATAGGATAGTAGTTTCAGTGGACTGCATGATAAGAGCAAAGAGACCCCAACACGATTAAGCAGCTCACTCGGGCTATCCCCAAACAAATTGAATTTACAGATCCATCAGGTAAGGAAAATCAGTTTTTTTATGTACACACACGTTTATGGACCTCAATTAATCTTTTTTAGAACTAGGGTAGGATGAGGTGATGCTTTAGGATCGTGATACATAAACATTTAAATCACAGTTAAATATTGTTAGCATCCATGCAATGAGTATCTCTTCATAAAAGTTATTTTTTCTTCGGACCATCACTTAAGAAAATTTATATCTACTTGGAAGAAAAATATGTTATAGAAACAACATTACTAACCGTGGACCAAATGATTTGAGAGCATGCATTTACTTATGAAATTTATTATTATTACAATTTGTACCCATGTTTATTATTTATTCGTACCACTTTAACAGGATTGACCATTTAAAAATAAATGAACAAAATTGCTACCTCCAATTAATCATTTTATGCTTGGTTCCGGATTTATGATTTCAGGTTCTTAACCGAATCGATCTTGATTGCTCTGTAACCTTGACGCTTTGTGTGTAAAAGATCAAACATTGGCAAATGACACCGAGTAAATCATTTTACTGTTTGTATGTTACTGTATTACCCTTAGCTCTCTATAGCTTTTGACTAATTTCTAATCTAATTTATGATTTAAAAGCGTAGAGAAAGTTATAGGATTGGCTATGAGTCATCATTTGTGCAGACTGGAGCTTATGTACAAGATGCTAAAGATGTGCTTTCTAACGAAAGGCACTGGCACATAATTTATATTTTATATTAAAATAATACACAAATAAATAATATAGAAGATTTATGCACTTAATATTTGTTTCAGGTTGTCGATTTTAGTCTCGAGCATGGGATCTACCACAAGGTAATCAAAACGAAAATAAGAGTAGGAAGAAGACACTGAGGGTGAAGAAGCTTATCCATACAACTTTTGATAAGTCATTAACGTAAAATACTTTCGATATAAACTCTAATGTAAATGTATCCCGATACTTTAGTTTGTGGTTACTGAATATGAATTTGAAAACGAATTTGAATCATATGAATACTATTTAAAATATAACGGCAGTTGGAATAAAATGATATCGAAGATAAAAAAAGGCTGATGCACTAATCAAACAACTACGTGAAGCTGGAGATGACATAACGGAAAATTGTGTGGTTGACCTCAACTTCTTTAGTGACGATTAAGATTAAATGTTTCTTATGTATTGTTCAAACGAACTACTTTATTGCACCATTATCTTAAGTTTATAAACAATAGAAACCAGTAAATCTATAAATTTGGTATAAGTTATGAATTTTATGTCATTTTCTTATGTATTATGTTATGCTTCAAAATATGTTTGAGAAAAATGAATTCGTTCATTTTTTCAAAACCTGTTATACATAACTATGTGAGTACTTAATTTACTAAACCAAAAAATAAAATCACATGAAGCTCGCCTGCCCATCGGGATATGTGGTGACATGGCTTTCTGACATGGCTTTCTGACATGGCTAGTGGGTTAACTGAAGATCCTTGAATCTGTACAGCTCAAAAAACGTTTGATATATAATAGAAAAATAAGCACTATTTAAAATAAGCACTATTTAAAACGTT
>BQNB010014051.1:0-61229 GCA_026074375.1 Tanacetum coccineum | reverse complement strand
GAAAGGAAGAAAACTGCTTCCAAGGAGACCTCCGACAAGTGAATGTGTACAAGTGTGCTCATATGTAAGTGCATGTGTGAAGGTGCTCATTATGAGATAATAAACTTATATAAGCCGAAAAGTTGTAAAATAAGCCACAAAAGGTTAGCTTATGAAACATAAGCCCAAAGCCAAATAAGCCATAAGCCGGCTATATAAGCCAAAAGAAACACCCCCTAATACTTCCTATTCTTATCATGTAAAGCAAAAAACATTACATTAGTCTTACATCCATAAGAGTACACATCTGGTTTCCAATAAATTATATGGCTTTTTTCTGAGGGTCATGGACTCATGGTTGCTAGGCCCTCTTGTCTCATATACAACATTATACTGTATACTATAAGAAACATACAATAAATGATTTGTGTTGTATATATACAGAGGCATGCCCGATAAACTGCAATGGCGCGCCGTCTTCATATGGTGGAGGCGTATGTCATCCTTTTCACGTGGGCATGTCTAGATGACAGGTTTTCCACACGAGTGGAGCTACTAACATCCACACTACAATAACATTGGTTATGCATTAGAACTTTTGTAACAGAATCTTATATTTGGCATAAAAGGCAAGCCAATAGCTTACTTACAGTAAACACAAACTGCAAGCCACTCGTTTACTATTCTGACCCAAGTACTAGTCCAACCGACGTCAATGGTCCACCTGCATAGATGGCAAGTAGGTAAACTGTAAGATATATGGGATTTATGAATGACAAGTTAACCTTCATATTAAGGCTTGTTAGTTACTTTTTCATAGGGTGGTGATAATTCCAGCCGATTAGCAACATTGCAAAGTACATGGCTCCTGTTGCGAAAACAAGATGAAAGAATCCAAAGCCATATGGCACGTCGTCATCGTTTTGTGTCTCATCCTTTCTGAACTGCAATGTATTACTATGCCCCGTTACATTTTTTAAAAAACTAAATAGAACATTTGACTAAATACGCAAGTCGTTAAGTATAAACTTTGCGAAACAAATATTACTGTAAAATAGTTTTGGTAAATTTCGAAGACAAATATGTTTACCTGAAAGCATTTAGAATCGATTCCTGTTGAAAATGTAGCAATAACAATTGCAAGTACAGCAACGACAAAACTCTGTCGATAACAAGATGAACTGAAATAGTCAAGTTTTTAATCTTGAGCATCAAATGAGTTTTTTAGCGTTCAAGTCTACATATACTTTTAGATCACACAGCGTTTGTAATCATACATAACACAATGAGATTGTAAAGTTTTGACTACTTTGTGACCTCTAGTACTCGTGTTATAAAACATGTATGAAAAGGTGCGAGGCTTACAATGATGCTTAACCAGTCTCTCGAGGCTTCAGACTTCCTGAGACACTTATCATCTGGCTCACTGTAGGCCAAAAACACGGGGAAATTTTTTAGGCAAACAGGCTGAAAAACAAAAGAAAAAACTACTCGAGTAAATATCGTACCTTCTAATAGCGGACCAACATAGGAACACGATATAAAGTCCCATAAGACCTGGAGTCAAGAATCCAGCATTGATCTGTTTCATAAATTAGGCAATTAAATATGGGTCGGTAATTTATACTAATAACTCTTAATATTAACAGATGACTGAACTTACTTTTGGGTGAAGAGAGGCACTAGTCATGAGTTGTAGGAGAACGAGTGTCCACGTGATAAAGAAAATGTTTAGAAGGCAACTAGATTGCGGCGTGTACCAAATGTACATTAAAATGATTCCCAGAATCGATACAATGTATGCAGCGGTTGCAAGCAGCATGGAATGGATGTGGCTGTAGAGGAGCAAAACAACTTTGACGATTATCAAATCTCCACCAAAGTATTAATTGCATAAAACAATGAACTGAAAACACGGTAAACAGCTAGGTTCATTTAATCACAGCATGTTAGTTTTCTGCATATAGCGTTACCAAAGTAATAACCGATGAAGTATCATAGACTCAAGAGGTGGCAAATGGGCGGGACGGGTGAGACAGACAACTTTTATACACTTTTTGTCCATTTTTTTACAAATTGTATTTGTTTGAGTATAAGATGTCTATTTCAGTAAGAGGGTTTGAGCATTAAATATAAACTTTTGGCGACTTTAGACGCATTTCTTTCTAAACCCATTTATAGCAAGTTATTATCCGTTTGACCCATTGGATACAAAATACCCAAAATCGACACTAGATTAGGATCCAAGCTAGATTAACATTATACTTTCATAACTACATTTCTTTTTAGTACAAACTTACCATCTGGCGGCATACTTTTCGGATAGACAGCAATCATTCAGCCATGTAATAAAGCTGATTATACTGATTAGCTGAATTAGCAAAAAGACCCTACATATGACAATGAAAAAGATTCTTTAAATGTGTTCATAGTTTCACCAATAGTCATGATAATGACAAATGATGCAATGATTATTAGACATATTACCCTGCTCCGAAATGTGCAATATCGCCTGCCACATAATAACAACGCATCAGTTTCACATTATGTTTTATCTCAAACGGGTCAAAACGGTCGAAAATACCCCATGTATGATTTTTTAGATGCATAAAACATATTTGATAAATACTACTAACCATATATCAAAATCATTTCTGTAGGAAGAAAAAATGGCAACACAATTAGCGCGATCATGAAGAAAACCTTGGCAGACCACCAGCCCGAATGCCATAATTCTTTTCGTCCATGCAACTTTGACGTACCGGCGGTTGAAACAAACATTGTAAAATAGAATATCTTATATATGTTAAGGATTACTCCAAACATTGTATCATGAAGTAAGTCAAGAAATGGTCTACAAAATGAGATGATCGAAGGATACAAAACAGCCCATACTAACTCGCAGAACTCCTTCTGTGCCTAAGCAGTCTTTGCCACCTTGGCAACTTTTTAATCCTGCACCAAATAAATAAATTTACAGGTTTCGACGTATAAGACCATTTATAAGTAACTGGGTTGAAATGGGTCTTACTTTTCATTTCCGTCAATGCACTAGGTCCATAGTCGCGAACAGCCCATGCAAACAAATTTGCTAAAAGAAATAACACGCTGTAGACGTATCTAGCCATCCAAGGATTGGATCCATGTCGAAACTGGGTCAACCAAGAACCCTCTAATAACTTAGCGTACCGGTTACTGATATTATTCGTTGTTTCCATCATCCCGCCTTCGAGTTTTGCTAAAATCATGATATTACTCCACTTGCTCCTTTCTCATCTGCAAGATTCAAAATTTTGGAATCAGAATCTATATATTTGGTCCACTTTATAGTCATGTTCAAAAGTTTGTTGTAAAACATAAGAGTAAATTACATAAATGGTCCTTGTGGTTTGGCAAAAATTGCATCTACGATCCCTGATAGTTTAAATTTGCATTATTGGTCCTTCTATTTGCAAAGAATAACACCGATAGTCCTCCACCGTAACACTGATAGTCCTTGTGGTTGGCGAAAATTGCATCTACCGTCCCTGATAGTTTAAAGTGAAGGACTATATCGATGTTATTCTTTGCAAAGATAAAGATCGAGAATTCAACTTTAAACTCTCCAATATAAAACTTGCAAAAGCACAAGTGATCAAGACAAAAATGTTTTGAGTAGCTATTTATTTGTCACTTACAATTCTTAATATCCTACTTTTTGTTGTAATGACTTTTCCACTAAGCAATCCTTGATTCCCACGATACTTTGATTGGATCTCTGCATATGTTTTATTTTTCTAAACTAACTTTAAAGTGGTCTCTCTTTTTATAAGAGATAAAGAATGTTTTGATTGGTTCATAGCATGTATATGTTCTTAAAATGAATAAGTTGATAAAATACTTACTTTGTAAAATTAAGGATAGAAGAAGTACATTGGTTTAAATATGTTTTCAAAAAAAAATTAAAACATGGACGAACCCACTTGTAAACCGGGTTTTTACGAGCCACGCCCGCTTTTAGGTCATGAAGTGTAGAAATTCTCCGAAAGTGTACTTTTTCGCAGTGTTTAAAATCCGGGTTGACCCGGCCGGTTGAACCGTGAACCGCTTATTGTCGACACACACGTATGCAAAACAAAAATTCGATAAATCGAGCCAAACAAAAGTATTGTTTTGATAGAAAGTGACATTTTTTTGAGTTGGCATTCTTAACTTTAAACTTTCAATTCAGACAAAATAAGCATAAATCTTTCTTTTGCCTTTTTAATGTGACTTTGTTATTTCCCAAGTTAAGAAAAAGATAAAACATGGTCGACATAAATATCATGGGCCATGACTTTTTATCGTATACGCTTTGTATTTCCATTCCAGTAGACGCATAAAGTTGATAACCGTGAACATTACAATGACAAAATATTACATCACAAACATATGTATTTGACGTTAAGAAAACAAGTTTCTTTGTATCATAGTAGCACGAATTTGAAAGTTCATGTATCATACAAGTAGTTTTTTACACGACATTTAAAAAAGTACGCGTCTATTATATGACTTAAACCTGTTTTTATAAAAAAAAATGGTGAAAATTTAACCTTCTATGAAATCGTGAAAATTTAACCTTCTATATGTTGAGAAAAATAAGTTTCTAACAATTATATTCATTAATAATAAACATAGGTTTGAGCTTTTAATAAACAAATTCACTGAAACAAGTTCTAATTAATTGTGTTTTTATTATTTGAAAGTATGTTTACCATTTTATACTTTATAACTTTGACTATTCTGTCAAACATATTATTAGTGATTTAAACTCCATTTCATCGTTTTTTATGATGGTCTGTACTCACTAAAATTTGCATATATTTGTATATATACCTAAAACATGCTTCAATATTATTGAACACTATGCATTAAAAACCTAAATTTTAAAGAATATGCAAATATCTATGTTTTAGTGTTTATATATGTAAATCCTCCTAGAAATAAGTAGCAAATTAGTAAGAACTACAATATAATAAGGCTATCATAAGAGTATGTTTATTCATAACCCCTCACAACTCAATCTCTCATTAAAATATTATTTTCTCTTTGTCCACCTATACAACCAATACATACAACCAAACTATACTTTTTATCATTTATCAACAACCCAACCTAACATATAATATTATTTCTTTTAATTTTAATTTAATTACTTTATATTTCATATAAAATTCTATATTAAATAAAGTATTTACTTTATAAATATATTTTTATAAAATGACTGTTTTAATAATAAAAAATTCTTACATGAATTAAATGTACTCACGGTTGGGCAAAAGTCATGAGTAAATATACTTTCTCGTACGTATTTATTTTTTTTAGAAAAAAGCTACAATAAATTTGTATTGTTAAAAGTGGGTCACCTTTTATTATGGAGTCAAATTACATATTTTTTTTATCATGTTGTTTTATAAAGGAACGAACACGAGCAAGGCTCCGTCTGTGTTCGTCCGGTTCATTTACAGCGTTAGCTACAAATGACTTATTTAATTATCAAGATTTGAGAAAGTGTATGAAAATATGTCAATATTGGACTCGATTTATAAAGAATTGAAAACTGAAATTAACGGTATAATTATTATTTTAAGAAAATAAAAGATAATATATATTATGTCTTATATTATTTTTAACATGCAAAATTTACTTCAAATAAATGAAAAAATAATAACCATTGATATCATGACATGTGGCAGATTGGTTAGAAGTTTTGAGAATCATAAGATGACCAGGTCGTGGGATAGGTTGGGTGGTTTTTGTACCTTTTGTAATTTAATATGTATATTTAGTTTTATGTACCTGCAACCGATCGGATGAAAGTCACGAGTAAACTTGGTCTAATATTACGACCAAAACGACCCACTACAAACAATCCTAAACTTACGACGACGAATATTATTCTTTAAATGGGGTGACTCAGCGATAAGGGCTTAGCCTTTAAGACGAGAAGTGCTTAAAGGTCTTGGGTTCGAACCCTGGGGAGAAAATTAATCTCCCATTGGCCACGAAGGTTCACCTGCCTTGACTCCGAGCTATCCAAAAGGATAGTCGGCTTGCAATGTCAAGTCAGACACCCGAGTTATTAAAAAAAAATATTATTCTTCAAAGCTTCAGGCAAAATTTTCCTAAGAATATCAAAGCACCTTTTATTAAAGGTTTGAAAACTTAACATGTAGATTAATTTTAAAATTAATTTTTTTACAACAAATTAATCTCACATATTCTAAATCTGTAATCATTTAGTTAAGAAGCTTATCACACAATAAAAAGAATTTTATTTGATTTTATCTAATAATGTGTGAAGAATAGTAAACACTTGCTCATACTCTATGGAACATCACCTCCATACCATAAAGTAAAAAAAAAATGGTGAGAAAAGTTTGAGTAAAAATTGTTGTTCTGATGGTACAAAATAAAGTATGATGCGATTGGTACGTATATGTTCATTCTTTTCGTGTCCCCTACACCTACTACGGATCACTAATTAATTTTTTATTATACTTTATGCATGCTTAATTAATATATTAACAATTCATCATTTGTAGCTTGCAAATCACAAATGCACATAATCAATCTAGCTTAATTGCTCCCGGAATTAAGCTGATGACCATGAAACATCTTAATTATGTAATGAAGCAATCCAATTTAAAAATCAATTACTCCATCCGTCCTATATTAAGTGTCCATTTTTGACTTTTAAAAGTCTTTTTTCTTCAACTTTGACCTTAATTATTTCTTCTTATGTTATATGATACTCAATGCAAAATATATGAATGGATAGAGTTTCGAATGTATTTTTTATTGGTATAATTTTCAGTAAGCATTATATAACATAAAGAAAAATATTTACGGTTAAAGTTTATGAAAAAAGAATTCAAAAAGTCAAAAATGGACACTTAATATGGGACGGAGGGAGTAACTTGAAAGGCTGATTAGACGGTAAGAATGTCAGTCTTTTAAAACGAAAGTAACCGGTTTAAATACAACGGGGAGAAAATCATTCTTCTTGTGACCATGCATGATCGTGCATTAACCATATCAAGCAATCATACACACCCGATCATCGAGAATCTAGAATTACGAACGATCAAATTTAACGACCTTTTTTCCTTTTTCACGTACATCGTCGAAAAAGTTTTGTTAGGTTTTTCTTAAACATTACGACTAAGAAACTAAAGGAATTGACATTATTAGGTTTTCTTAAGCATACATGCCTACATTTGATCATTAAAGCTTTACAAAAACCAGATTTACATAAATAAACGTACCTGATATATAGTCGAGAATTGAAGTTAGCAAGCTAGATCATCAAGATCCAATATATATCCTCAATGATTTCTTTGGTTATATTTGAAATGAAGTTTTTAGGGTTTACTTCAGAAGCAAGTAACAGAAGATCCGCTACTCCACGTACCGGATCACAACCACCACCACCAACACCAACACCGTCTACGCGATTTTCAAGCACCGGCTTGCTTTCGAGTTTTGAATTTTTTTAGTGTTCTTTTCTTATTTTTCTCTCTTTTTATATATGAAATGATTCTTCAATGTATCTTTGTTTCATACCTAAGACATATATATAGAGAAAGAGAAGCTAAGAGAGATTGCTTTAACAAGAGGAGAGTGTTGTGGTTTGGTATTTTTTTTTTTTTTTTTTTTTGTTTTGCTTTTCCCGCCGAATACTTGTTTCTTACTTTTGTAGTTTTGTTGGTAGGAAAAATATGTTATTTAATTTACTCCCCGGTAACAAAAGTATTAACCTATAAAGTACTTGAATATGGAGTACAATAAGTTTGTGATATGACACGATCGATCAAGGTTTGGACACGCATAATTTAAAGTGTAAATTACATAAATGGTCCTTGCGGTTTGTCGAAAGTTGCATCTACAATCTCTGATAGTTTAAAGTTGCATTCTTGGTCCTTATTTAAAAAAGAATAACACCGATAGTCTTTCATACCGATAGTCCTTGTGGTTTGGTGAAAATTACATCTACCGTCCCTTGATAATTTAAGGTGAAGGATTATCGGTTTTTATTTTTTGCAAAAATAAGGACCACGAATGCAACTTTAAACTATCAAAGACGATAGATGCAATTTTCGTCAAACCACAAGAACCATTTATATAATTTACTTCTAATTTAAACAAGTTAAGGGAAAAATTATTCCTTAACCGATGAGCAGAGATCTAGTAAAAAAGAAACTTAAAATGAAATGAATAAGAAAAATCTGAGATGCATCGACGTGAGCTTGATGCATCTCTATTCATTCAGATGCATCCCAATTAGATTTGAATGTGATTATGAAGTGAAAATAATGCAAAATAGTACTAGCAATACATTTGACGCGTATAGGACGAAATATACATAAGACTTCTATAACATGATGAAATGTATTTAATATATCACAACAACAACAACAACAACGATACCTAATCCCGCCACAGCAGGGTATGAGAAAAGTGGAATGTAAACAGATCATACGCCTACCCTTGACGGGTATATATGTGTATGTGTGTGTGTGTGAGAGAGAGAGAGATAGTTCGAGAGAGTGAGGAGGAGAGAAGAGTGATCTGAGGAGAGAGTGAGCTGTATGATGATTGAGGGCTGGGTGCGACTGATTGATTTGAAGCTAGTGGAGTTTTATTAGATTCGGTCGCATAGAGACCTTGGTCTTGTGGAGGAGATTATTCGTTTGAAGGTACGAGGAGAAGGACAGAGGAGAGGGAGAGTGATTGAAGGGTAATATATTATTGTGTTGTGTGATTGTGTGTGAGAGAGAGAGAGAGAGGAGAGCAGAACGAGAGAGGGGAGAGAGTGGTTCTGGGGGCAGGTCCGAGAGAGATCGGATGATGGTCCTGTCGAGTGGACTGTTGATGAAGAGATGATGAAGATAGATGAGTAGGGCTGGAAGAGTTTCGAGGCTTGGGGAGTGTGTTGATGAGAGAGAGGCAGGAGAGAGATGGATTAGTGACCATGATGTCGGAGATTTGTTCCTTTTGTGATGGAGTTAAGAAGGAGAGATGAGCGAGAAGAGATAGAAAGAGAGAATAACTTTGGCGAGTGTGAGTCCTGGGTATGAAGATATCGAGTGATGGTGAGGTCGCGAAGGACTGAAAGCTTCGGCTGAGTATTGGGCGATGTAGAGAGACTAGGCGGAGGGCGGATTGGTGATGCGCGAGTACTTGAGAGCGGATAAGAGAGATTGGGGGAACGGTGAGATAAGTGTACGAGAGAGAGATTGACGGGTATTTCTATGTGGCTTTTGTGTGTGTGTGTGAGAGAAGAGGGAGAGGAGAGTGAGAGAGAACGGAGAGATACTTAGGGATGAGCAGTCAAGAGTGACTGATGAGGAGTTCGGAGAGATTGAGTTAAACCGGGAGAGATGCTCGAGAGAGGGAGATTCTGGATGGAGAGAGAGGGAGAGGAGATTGAGAGATTGGAGACTTGATTGGACTTCATTGAAGAGAGTTGGCGCGCTGATGGAAGGGAGAGGAGAAGCGGTGGCGATGAGAGACGAGGGGGGGGGCGGGTGTGATTCGTGAGACCGAGAGGAAAGGTGTGCGGCGGGACGGTTTGGAAGGGAGATGATCGGGAAGAAGATCGATTTGAGTCTGAGAGAAGTTTTGAGATGAGAGAGGAGTGAGTACCGAGGTTGGGCGGCGATGAGGAAAGCTTGGTGACGGATGTACTGAGATTTGAATGATGAAGCGGGTGTATGTGAGAAGGGGGGGGGAATTAGCTCGAGGATGTCGGTACCGAAGTTTGACTGGTCGAGTACGCGGGAAAATGTGAGAGATCCTTGAGGGCGAGATGAGCCTGGGAGGAGTGAGCGGCGTTTGATCCGGAGGATGGAGAGTGGGGATGATGGTCTTGAGAAGAGATGAGCGGGTGCTTAGAGAAATTGAGGGAGGGGAGACTTTGGCAGACGGTGAGGGATTGGAGGTGATAGCGATGAGAGATGGACGAGATTGACTTTTGAGGTGAAGATGCGATGAGGCTTGAGGCGACAATGGGGAACATGATTATGCGTGTCCGTGCTGGAGTTGAGAGAGATGGATATGAGAAGACGTGAGATCGGAGTGAGTGAGGGCTTGAGATCGAGAGTGGAGCGAGAGGTGTGAGAGAAGTGAGGACTGAGGGAGAGTGTGTGGAGAGAAGGACGTTGAGAGCCTGAGAGTGTATGGATTAGAGTGAAGCCCTAGGAAAGGAGATGATGGGAGACGACTGTGCGAGGAGAGTAGGGAAATGGTTTGATTTAAGGATTTGATTGCGACTGGAGCTCGATTTAACGTTGTATGGCGTGTTATGAGGAGCGCGATGATTGATGTGATGTGAGTCGTGGTCTTGACATAAGAGGCCTGACGGGGGAGCGTTCTGAAACTATTTGATGATAAGGATCGCGAGAGATGTGAGCTTGGGTTGAGAATTTTCTGAGAGGTATTTCGTGCTTGTGAGAAGTGGTTGAGGCCAGACCGTGATATCGTTGGAGACGATATGTCCGATGATGGAGGTGAGGTGATAGCAGTCTTGACGAGAGAGAGAGAGCAGTGTTTTTGTTTTGTATTTTTTGTTTTTTTCCTTTTTTTCTTTTTTTTATTTTGAATTTTTTTCAGTAATTTTTATTTGGGAGAGGATTTTTTTCCTTTTTTTATTTTTTGAATTTTTTAGTAATTATTATTATATTATTATTGATATCGAAAGAAAGATCAAGAACGGAAAACAAAGCAGGCGAGGATACACGAGCAAGATACAAAAGGCAAGAAAAGACATATATCAAGCAAGACGAAGCAAAAGCAACAATACAAAGCATAAAAAGCACAAGGCAAGCAAACTAACATTGGAGAAGGCAAAGCAAGAAACGGGCAAGCGAACACGAAAAACAAACAATCAACAAAGACAGGGAGGCATACAAAGAGAAAAAGAGCAAAAAGCACCTAGAGGCACAAAGGAACATCATCATTAAAGCGGGGTAAACTAGCCTAGAAAAAGCCTAGGGGACCTATAAAAAAGAAAGCAGCAGCAAAAGTAGGACAAGCAGGCACGTCACGGGAGCACACAAGAACCGAAACAAGTAAAAGACAAGAGAAGCAAGGAACACAACAAGGCCATAGAAGATAAGGCAAACGACAGGCAAAAGCAACAACACAAAGCATTAAAGGCACAAAGCAAGGCATACGAACACGGAAACAGGCAGGAAATCACGAAAAGCAAACATCTGACAAAAACGAGAAGGCATACAAAAAGCAAAAGGGCAAAAAGCACATAGAGACACAAAGAAAGTAAACTCACTAAAGCGGGCCAAACTAGCTTTAAAAAGACTAAAGAAAGCAGCAGCAAACGACAGGCAAACCACGAAAGCACACAAGCACCAAAACCAGCAAAAAAAACAGGGAAGCAAGGGACACAACCCACCCCAACCCAAACCCACTACACCCTCCATCAAACCTCATAAATCTAATTCTAGCCCACCTCTCTAACCTATCAGAACTAAAGCGCAAAAAGGCCAAACAATAAAAGACGAAGAAGACACAAGGCAAGCAAAGCACACGCAAGAAAAGCGGACAAACATTGCGAAACCCACGCCATAGCAAGGCAAGGAAAAAAAGACGACAAGGCACAAAAGAAACATGGGAAGCAAAAGGAAACAATTCTATGGCCAACACCTAGCCTCCTAATCTAATTCTAGCTCTTCACTCGTTCTTATCAGAGGTCATGTCCTCGGACAAGAGTAGCTCCTTCATGTCAAGCTTCACTCTATCCTCACACCTAAGTTTTGGTCTACCCCTTCTCCTCAGGCCATCTACAACCAAAGCTTCTACTCTTCTAACTGGTGCTGACTGTGGTCTTTTCCTGACATGCCCAAACTATCTCAACCGTCCTTCCCTCATCTTGTTGATGATAGACTCCACTTCAAGCTCCGCTCTATACACTCCATTAGGGATCATGTCCAACATTGTTTTACCACACGTCCACGTTAGCATTCTCAACTCCGCCACTTCTATCCTATTAGCCAGAGCTTTCGTGATAGGCTAACACTCTGACCCATACAACATAGCAGGTCTAATATCCACCCTATAGAATTTTCTCTTCAGCTTGAGGGGGATATTTCTATCACAAAGGACTCCTGTGGCAGCCCTCCACTTCAGCCATGTTGCTTTAATGCGGTGAGTTACATCTTCGTCAATCCTTCTGGATTTGTGCATCATCGATCCGAGATATCTAAAAGACTCTTTAGGTTGTAAGATCTTGTCTCCAATGCACATCTTGGATATTTTGTCTTCTCTCGGCTGACCCTTAGGCTGTTGTCCTCTAGTACTTCCCTCTAGTTCTCAAGTATGTTGTTTAACCTTCCGTCGATTCTGAAACAAGCACAATATCATCAGCGAAAATCAGGCACCATGAGATGTCTTCCTAGATACCTCTCGATAGCTCATCCAAGATCAAGAGGTATGGGCTATTGGCCGATCCCTGGTGTAGCCCTACTTCTACTGGGAAAAACTCTATGGTTCCAATTGGGGTTCGTACCCGGGTCTTTGCCTCCTCGTACATATCCCTAATTACCTTAATGTATCTCCTCGATGCACCTTTGTCAATTAAGGTCTTCCAAATCAACTCACGTGGTACGCTATCATACGCCTTTTCTAGATCTATGAAGGCCAAATACAAGTCTCTTTGTCTCTCCCTGAACTTCTCCATAAGGTTTCTAATAAGATGTATTGCCTAGATCGAAGAACGTTCGGGCATAAAACCGAATTGGTTCTCAGACACCGAGGTCTCTCTTCTAAGCCTTCTCTCAATCACTCTCTCCCAGAGCTTCATGGTATGGCTAAGAAGCTTGATACCCCTATAGTTGTTGCACACTTGTGCATCGCCTTTGTTTTTGAAGATAGGGATGACGTCACTCAGTCTTCACTCTTCAGGCATCTTTGTGCTTGTGAAGATCATGTTGAAGAGGCTAGTAAGCCAACTAATACCCTCACCCTCTAGGCTTTTCCATGCTTCAATGGGTATTAGGTCTGGCCCAACTGCCTTATTTCTCCCCATCTTCTATAAGGCAGTCTTCACTTCAGATTGGCTAATCCTCGAGTAGTAGTAGTCGAAAAACGGCAGTATGTTCGGGTCTACGACTTCTTTGCGTCCCTCCGGTTCTCTCGGGTTGAAAAGAGAGGAAAAGTATTCTCCCCATCTTATCTTGATCTATTCCTCGTCCATAATGGTTTGACCTCTTTCATCTTTTATAAAGCATATATCCCATAGATCCCTCTCCTTCTCTGTCGGGCTTTTGCAATCCTGAAGATATCATTTGCTCCCTCTTTAGTATCCAGTTTCTTGTACAGTTCTTCATATGCCTTCTCTTTCGCCTGAGCTACGGCCTTTTTAGCTTCTCGCTTAGCTAATTTATACCTCTCCTGCGCTCTAAACCGCTCCTCTTGATTACCCTTCCGACACGAAAGTAGCTCTCTAAACCTTACTTGTTTCTCCGCGACTTTAGATTGCACCTTTTCACACAGCCACCAAGATTCCCTACGAGCTGTATGGATCTTCGAAGTCCCAATAGCCACACCAAGGGAATCCTTCGCTGCATCTTTGATGATACTTGGAAGGGCGTTCCACATAGAATCTGCATCGCTAGCAGATATGGCCTCTATTTGTGTAGAGACACCCTCAGAGACTCTTGATCTGAACGCCTCCGTCGCGTCACCATTTAGGTATATGCATATAATTTTGAGCTAAAAATATATTATGATACATCTAAAAGACTAAAAATGCATCTTTAATATGTGTTATAATTATTTCTCATCGTGCTTATTTTAAGATTTCTTTTCATTGGATCATAAGTTTAGACTTTAGATACATTATTCAAATCACGAAATTTAGTTCTCAAGTTCATGAGGGTGTTAAGTTTATACTGATTTCTAAAGGTGATTACTCTATTTATTGCTTTTAAGTCATGGATATTGGATGATTAATCATGCATGTAAGTCCTTTAGGTTCACAAGTTAAAAGAAATTGCAATTTTTGTAAAACATACTTGTAAGCCCTTTAGCTATTCTCGCTGATCATCAAACATACTTAACTAATAAGAAATAATAATGCACCTTAAAAGACCTAACTAAAAAGTAATAATTGTGTAATTTGATTAAGATGCATGTTACTATTATACTAGGGAGTACTTTATATAACAAAATAGATGGTTGTGTTTTGAATTCTTGATCGATTATGTTTTTATGATATACCTGATTTGGATGGTTCATGCATCTATTGTAAAAGTTTTATAATATTCATAGTGAATGTTTGAGACAAAAATCATGTGCATTAGCATCTTATGTTAAAGGCAAAATGATTCAGGGGATATTTGGGGTGTATATTAATCTAGAAAGTATACCTATGATTAAAGGTTGGAATTAAAAAAAAAATTGTGGCATAATTATCATAACTAAAAATGGTTGGAGCATTTGGTACGGTGATGTCATGGCTTTGGATGGTTGACCAACCCACATCATGGCGCGACGAATCACACCAGACGTGGTGTTGTCGTTTCTGGCGTCAAATATATCGGTCCACATCGTGGGTTTTTCTAACATTTTTTTGTGTGTGTGTTCTATTTGTGTTTTAGTGGGTATATGTGAACTCATGACATCACTTTTGTATGAGAGAAAAATATTTATTGTGTTGCGATGGATTTTTTGTGTTATGAGAAAAAATGCTGAGAAGCACAACTTTTACTAATGACACCACCCTGACCATTGTATTTGCTCTTAATGTAGTATTACATTTTACATTTATGTTCAAACATCTATTTTGCGACAATAATTTTTTTTAGCTAGTTACCAAAACCTTTTTCTTTTTCACGATAAAAAAACGAAATCTCATAAGATCAACGAAATAATCTCAGATAAACTCAAAACAAATATTCACAAAAAAAGACTAAAAAAATTAGAACAAAGTATTTATATGAACGTGTTTATAGTAGTTTGGATGCTATATGATGACGTATAGTATGGACTGGCCCGGCCCACTCATACTATTATGGGCTTGATAGCTGATAATGGGTCTCCGGCCCATGTATCAGGGTCGCGGCCGCCTGTCCGCTGTCCGTGGCCGCGGTATCTTCACAAGATATTCCTAAAGATAACCCAACTAAATAAAAGATATGCTTTACTTATTTAAACCAGAAAGGATAATGCCAAATCCCTAAAACTTCGGTCGTATCTTGAGTCGCAAGTCATGGAAACCCTAAAGGTTATTTAGCCTATAAAAGGAACACGATCGTCATCAATGCAGGTATCTTCTACAAGCTAAAACCCTACTTACGCTCGATTACTCCCAAAAACCATATACTTACTCACACGCCGGAGTCCAATCGTGGGATCCGCTCCCACGATAAGATTAACGGTTCTTTTTTCCTTGTGCAGGTCCTCCAAACAAGTTCACTTGGTACAAGAACAAGGTGCTACATATCCGAATAGATGCCTATTCAGACCTAATAAGACCCGACCTAACTTTTGTATCAGCAATCGAAGGAACGCTATCTGAGAAAGGACAGGCGGAACTATGCTCACTCCTGAAGGAAAACTTGGACATATTCGCATGGCAGCCATCAGACATGACAGGAGTACCGTGATCAATAGCGGAACATCGGCTCAATATCCGAAAAGGATATACACTTGTTCGACAGAAGAAAAAGGGTCGGGCCCTCAAACGCGCCAAAGCCATCCAAGCAGAAGTGCAGAAACTAGTAGAAGTGCGGATCATAAGAGAAGTCCATTATCACGACTGGCTATCTAATCCAGTCATGGTGAAAAAACATGATGGTAGCTGGAGGATGTGCGTGGATTTCACATACTTAAACAAGGCCTGTCCGCAGGACTGTTATCCCCTTCCCGAAATTGACTGAAAAGTTGAGTCTCTCTGCGGCTACCCCTTTAAGTGTTTCTTGGATGCCTACAAAGGCTACCACCATATACATATGGCAGAATTAGATAAAGAGAAAATGGCCTTTCACACCAGCCAAGGGGTATATTGCTATACAAAAATGCCCTTCGGCCTCAAGAACGCTGACGTCACATACCAGCGGCTGGTGGACAAAGCTTTTAACAGCCAAGTGGGTCGGAACGTAGAGGTGTATGTTGATGACCTGGTCATTAAAAGTTACACAGAAGCAGAGATGCTACGAGACGTTAATGAAACATTCTGTACGTTATGAAAAATCAACATGAAGCTTAATCTAAAAAAATGTACGTTTGGGGTAGTAGAAGGCATGTTCTTGGGATACATGATTAGCCCAGAAGGGATAAAACTGTGCCCTGACAAAACAGAGGCTGTGCTGCAACTTCCGTCAATATGGACAATCAAAGAGGTCCAGAGCCTCAATGGGAAGTTGGCCAGTCTGAATAGGTTCCTTTCCAAGTCAGCGGAAAAGTCCTTACCACTATTTAAAACTTTGAAGAAGTGCATTAAAAAGAGTGACTTTCATTGGACACCAGAAGCGGAACAAGCCTTCAAGCAACTAAAACAGCACTTGTCAGAGCTACCCCTGCTGGTAGCACCCAAACCAAAAGAAGAGTTGATCGTATACTTGTCTGCCTCATACAGAGCTGTTAGTGCCGTCCTGATGACTGAAAGAGGAACGGTTCAGACGCCAATCTATTTTGTAAGCAGCGTATTACAAGGCCCTGAACTAAACTATGCACCAATGGAAAAGCTAGTTCTAGCATTGGTGTTCGCAGCCAAGAGGTTACGAAGATATTTCCAAGCACACCCTATCGTGGTTATTACCGATCAACCCATCAAACAAATAATATCCCCCCCTCCCGATGCGGCCGGGCCATTACAAAAATAGAGCGTTATGCTTAGAGAACACAATATCACGTACCGGCCAAGGACATCCGTGAAAGGACAGATCCTAGCGAATTTCCTTGTCGAGAAGCCAGACAAAGCACCACCAGATACGTCAGTGGTCGAAACACCTCAAGAGCCGTGGACATTATTCACGGATGGGTCGTCATGTGTAGATGGGTCAGGCGCTGGCCTGATACTGACTAGCCTGGAGGGAACAAAGTTTACCTACGCGCTACGGTTCCAGTTTACCACCTCTAACAATAAGGCGAAATATGAAGCACTAATAGCTGGTCTCCGGATAGCAGCACAAATGGGGGTGCACAATCTACACGTGAGTGTAGATTCTAAACTGGTAGCAAACCAATTCCTAGGGACATACATCGCCAAAGAAGATAATATGGTCAAGTACCTAGAGAAGGCCAAAAACCTGATCAGCGGCTTCGCTAACTTTTCCATAAGCCAAGTGCCAAGAAGTAAGAATAAGAAAGCGGATACCCTAAGCAAAATTGCGTCAACCAGCTTTGCGCACTTATTAAAACAGGTCTTGGTCGAAGTACTTAAAGAGAAATCCATACAAGAGAAGGAAGTAGCGACAGTTGTCGAGGAAGAGGGACCAACATGGATGACACCGATAGTGGAGTACTTGAGAGATGAGACCCTTCCCGATGACAAGAAGGAGGCAAGCAAACTTCGTATCAAGGCTAGATAGTACGAATTGGTAGAGGGGGTTCTTTACAGGCGGTCATTCCTAACATCGTGGCTAAGGTGTGTTGGACCACTCCAAGCAGATTATGTGATCAGAGAAATTCATGAGGGGTCGTGCAGCATGCACGTAGAACTACGGTCCGTGGTGGCCAAGGCCATGTGACTAGGGTATTATTGGCCAACTATGCATCGGGACACACGAGAAATGATACGTGCATGTAACGATTGTCAAGTACATCGTCCTGTACCACGAAACCTGCAACATCCGCTTACCCCCATCACGGCCCCATGGCCATTCTACAAGTGGGGAATTGACATAACTAGTCCTTTCCCGGAGGGACCAGGAAAGGTCAAATTTTTAATAGTCGCTATGGATTATTTCACAAAGTGGATAGAGGCGAAAGCCGTGGCAACAATCACTGGCAACCAGGTGAAGAAGTTTGTGTGGGATAACATAGTATGCCGTTTCGGTCTTCCAGGAGAAATAGTTTCAGACAACGGTAAGCAGTTCAGCGACAACCCATTCAAGGATTGGTGTGAAAAGTTGAATATCATACAACGTTTCGCCTCGGTAAAACATCCGCAGTCTAATGGACTGGTAGAAAGAGCAAACCAGAGCTTAGGTGAAGGAAGAATGAAACAATAATTGGATAGAAGAACTTCCCCATGTCCTTTGGGCCCATCGTACGATGATTAAATCAAGCCACGGTGATACCCCCTTCTCCTTGACCTATGGAACGGAAGCTGTCATACCCGCGGAAATCGGCATGCCAACGTACCGTACCGCGGCAGTGGACGCCGTGCACAATAATGAAGAGCTACGGCTAAATTTGGACTTACTGGAAGAACGGCGTGAACGCGCAGCAATTCGTGAAGCCAAGGCCAAATTGAAAATGTCAAAGTACTACAACGCTAGAGTCCGTGGTGTTGCTTTTAGACCCGGAGACTTTGTTTATCGTAGTAACGAGGCAAGTCATGCTATGGACGGGGGAAAGCTCGGACCAAAGTAGGAAGGACCCTATGAGGTCACGGAAGCACTAGGAGACGAAGCGTACATGCTAAGGTCTTTGGAGGGAACTGTCCTTCCGCGGACGTGCCGCGGACGTTGGAACATCGCCAATCGCAAGATATGTATCTTTAAAGCTACACATGGATAAATTTTGTGCCTGATTAGGACTTCTAATAAAAGTCATCCATGTATTCTTATTCCAACTTTTTTTTTTAAGTTATGAATAAAATCCGCGAGTTTAGCTAAACCCCGCACTTTTTTTTATATATATTTTTTTCTAAGTGAATCTTCATTTTCCTTAGTATAATTTACTTCATTCTACGCATGCATACATAATATGACGGATATCTACAGGTTAAGCACCCTAACAATTGCTTCCCGTGTAAGTGGGTTGCAACCCCAACGACCATGGATTTTGCATCCTTATTCTACGTGTATCTGAGACGTTAGGTACATATGAAAAGACTCACACGGAGCATGTAAGACACTACAAGTGCGATTATAAACAAAATGCATTCATATATGATATATTACAAACATTGCCAACCACGGACATCCGTGGACATATTACAAACAAAATATTATCTAAGTACCACAGGCGGTACTATGGCCAATACAGATTATACATAGGTGGTAGAGACTTGGATCTAAGCAGCCGTGGAGATGCCTCATCTTCAGAAGCCTCTGTCTGTACAGCTGCATCTGCCAATAGGATGGCTAGACCTTGAGGAGCAACAGTAGGCGCTGATACTAGGATGCCATCAGACCTGGCATGGTGGACAGAGCCGACCCCATGGGTACGGCACACCACTCGGTATTTTTTCTTCTTCTTGGCACGACTTCTGTTGGCCGTGATGTCATCCTCCAACAGCACCTCCTCTTGGATGGACCAGGGATCTCACGGATTGCGCACCTCAGGGTAGATGGGAATCTTTAACTAGGAAGTGCTGGGACGAAGCTCGCGGATCCATTCAGGCGCGTCTTCTCCAGAATCACTCTCTAAATGTAGGGATGCCATGAGTAAGTCTATGGGGGTATCCCTCAACTTCTCCAGCTGATCAACCAAAGGGTACTTCAAATCCTTCAGAGCAATAAGGGCCGCAACGTATTTTGCCTCAGCCTCAGGATCATACGCCTCAATAGCCGCTAAGTCCAACTTAGCCCCTCCGTTCTCTACCCCATATTTGAGCCCCTCGCTCATACCCTTCACAATCCCAGGGGACACGACATCAGCAAACGCCTGCCTTAGTTCTGTAGATTCCGCACACTTCATAATCGCTAGGGGTAAACCATGCCTAATGACGCAGGGGCGTCCTGCGATCGCCGTCAGCATATGAGGGTACAACACCTCATCAAAATCAATTCTCAGCGCATCTAACCTTGCATCCATCTCTGCACACCGCTGCTTAACCTTTTCGTCCTCAGATTTTTTAAACTCTTCGAAGGCGGCCTTTATTCTTTCTTTACCTGTGACCTGTGCTTGCAGAGTGGACACCTGCTGGGATAACTGATGGTTATTAACTTGGAGATCAGAAAACTGGGCACGGAGGCTTACCAGTTTACCAGCTAAATCCACACTCTTGGCCTCCGCAGCGTTCTTCATATCCACCTCAACCTCAAGTAGCGTTTCCAGGTTTTGGGTTCGGTTGCGGAGACCATGTACCTTCGTTTCCACGGTCCTGAGAGATCTGATTTCTTCATCAAGTTTCTTTATCTCCTTTTCCCTCGCTTGAATCTTCTGGTCACGTCTGGCTATCTTAGCTGTAGCTTTCTTTAGCAATTTGACCTCCTGTTCAAACTTGAGCCTCAGTTGCGAACCCATAGCCACCTGCCGTGTCAGGTTCATGTTGTACTGGCTCAAAAATTCTGTATTAGGCAGGTGGCGCAGCTCAGAGAAGTACCCAGGCGGCACTATGTGATCCACCATGTCTTGGCACGCCTCCGGGGAGTCTAGGCGACAATTGTTGGTCACGCCTCACCCCGGCTGATAGATACCTCTGGGCGACCCGCCTACGGAGGGGGAGGTTGATTTCCCTAAATTCGGACTCCCCATGAACAGCTAGACATTCACCTTATACAGCAGAAATGGTCCGTTAGTATTACTACTTTGCAAACACACATAAAGGAATAACATGTCAGAAAATAATCACTTACTCGGCAATGTCTTTCAACTGGGTCGGTACGTTTTTTTCGCATTACGACAGAAAGCTCCGGTGTCACTCACCGTAGATGAGTGTTACTGTGCAGTCAGGCGTGAGAAGGTGGATACCCTGCCATCCAACCTCATTGCAGAAAAAAAATTTTCCTCCGTGGGTACTATGTTGCGGGGCCCGGACTCAAAGGTCTTCTCCTTCAGCACGCTTGGGCGTGTGCATTCGCCTCCGCCACCCTCATTTAATCGTTTTAAACGGCGCATTTGATTACGCCTTTTGTAGACAGGCGGCTCCGTAGCGCCACCTCTTCTCGTGCATCGCCTGCCTGAACGACCTGTTGTGGTCGAACGTCAGTCTCCACAGCGGGATCTCATATGTTAATACCCTCCCTGGACAATTGCTTCCTCCTATCCCGCCCCGGCTGGCCTTCAGCCAAATTGATGAGTGCATGGTCTTCATTGTCGAAGTCCAACAAGCGACTCTCCCTCGATAGTGGAAGTGTCCCAGAACCGAGGCCACAGTTCGAATCCTCCATGTATATCACATGGCTACGCCGTGGCAGTTAATATTGGCAAACTATTTCATGGGCGGCGCGTGGCCGCGGGTCCCCCCCCCCTTAAGTCTTACCATTGAATGGGGTTGGGGGTTACGGATTCAGGCTGAACAAATCCATATGCAAATACACAAGAGTTAGATTATTTTTCTACGACATAAAAATAAATTAAAGAAAGTTTTATAATACACCCACCCGGTCATCGTCAGAGGAACTGGGATACCGTCGTCCCAATGTATATATTCCGGCTTAGCCCTACTAGGCATAATAGGTTTTCTGGTAATCTTTGGAAGGGGTGCTATACGTATAAAATACGTACTAGCCGTATGTATATAATATCAAGTATCCCGTTAGAAATAAGAATCACTTTTAGAAAAAGTAATAATTAAATCTCCCGGAGTCGTATCCCAACGAGAATTGAATTGAGATTTACGTTAATGTTTATTGTTTTATGCTTGAATATCTTTTAGTTTTTTGTTTTGGTTTTTAATATACTAATATAAAAAAAAAAGCATATAATAAAACTAAAAAAAATAACTAAAACGGATATGCTTGTCGAGTGAGGTGAAAAGATCATAAAATATGAAATAAAGAGATAATAAAGAATTGGTACCCGTTTAAAAACCGTTTTCTCACAACGTTGGTTTATATTGAAAACAAGCCTTTATTTTGGTACAAATTACTTTAAATGATGACGAAGTTAACGACACCGTCAAATATATTATTTTTCTCAAACGACGTTGGTCTATTTAGAAAACGATATCTTATAAAATATTAATGATAGATTTGATGTTTGATTAATTTCTCCGGCTTTTGCCCTTCGAAATAGTCAAATAAGAATTTAAAAATCTGAAAATCTATTAATACAACAACTCTCTTTATCAACACTTAACTCACATCCACAGTCACTTAACAGCAAAAAAAGAAAACTACACAAACATGACAATTAACTACGCTAAAAGCTACAACAAAAGCAACAATGATAATGACTAAGGTAAACATGACAATAAGCATAAACAAAATAAAAAAAAAAGAGGATTATGAAGTCAACAAGTATGAAGACCACATAAAAAATTATCTCCAAAACAAAACATAATTATACCCAATCTATAACCTCACATACCCGTATACTCCTTGCTCACTTCATAATCACAACTCAATCACCAACTATTTTTGAAAGTTTACACGTTTTTGCAAAGTATTAAAAAGATGCTACATTTATAAACTGATGCAAGAAAATGATTTTTAAGATGTAAACTAAGTAATAAATCATAAACTGGTTCCCTTTTTTTTCAAATGCATACAGTTTGATATTTTCTAAAAGTAAAAATTAATATCTATGAGACTTGTAGTAAAAGAAATTATATTTAGTAAAAGATTGGAGTAGATATTTGAACAATATGAACGTTGACATAAAATATAAGATGACTTCTAATAAGACTGAAGGAATTTAAACAAAATGCAACTAGCATTAAAAATAAATGAATTGAAATCTAAATCGTTTGGTATACTGATAAAAATGATAACTAATGACTAATATAATACTAATAAACTAATGATTATAAGAATGAAAGAAATGAATTGTCGGCAAGAATTTTTGTGGTGATGCTTCGGTCCCCAGACCAGCGGCGCTTTCCTCCTCTTCCTTCCCTTTCTTATCTAATATGCTGAGCGTAAAAAACAAGCCAAAGTGGTGTTTGGGCCTTTTTTTCCTGTTACTAGCCTTGGGATTTATGCTTGGGACCATTTTCACTTTCTGGTCCAAGACTTTGAGCCCTGAGTCCTTTAAATAAATATTGGGTCGGAATACCGACCCATTTGTGAAATGGTTTGGCGGCCCAATAAAAGATGAAGGCACCGTTTGACTCGAATCTTCGTGCTCTTTCTAAAGGCGTGCTCGGGAAATATTAACGACTTTGTCTTGATTTTGAATAATGAGAAAACTTGATCGAATTAAACCCGAATAATCTCGTTTTTACTTTGTTTTCAATCCATAGTACCTGCAAGACATAAACATACCAAACAAACATATTCGCAATATAATTAAACCTATTTTAGTATTTTTAGTCCGATTAAAAGTGTTTTACGGGGTTATAAAGATGTGTGTTTAGGCACACATTTGATTCCCCCACACTAAGTCATTGCTGGTCCCACACACAATGTTTATAAAACACGCCCAGAAATAAATAATTAAATCCCCCTTAACTTATGACCCCTCACAATCAAACAAGAACAGAAAAGGTCCATTAAAAAAAGGTTTCAGAAAATCAAATTCTTTTTAAAGCGCCATGTTTTAACCACTTATTCATTAATAGATGAGAACAAAGATAAAACTTAATAAAGTTATTAAAAAGCTTTAAGAACGGGAGTTCGTCATCCTCGATTTTTCACGATCCTCAAACCAAGCTTAAACGAAATCATAGTCGAATATAAGATTAGATGCTAACACTACTCATAAATGCTAATTGTGTAAACGCAGCTACTTTTCGCTCCCTTATTCCTAATTTTCTCTAAGGATTTTATAATTATTGGCGACAAATTAAATAATTATCTTATTAACATAAAAGTGTTCCCGGTTTTAGACCACAATTATTTGGAATCCTTTCCTAAAGAGAAAATATGGTGAGAATTATTGAATGCTAATTTGATTCCTTGATTATTATTGATAACAACTATCCTATATATAGGATACAAGAGAACATTCTGGAATGATTACCATGGGCTTAGGCCCAATACAAATTAATGAATAATAAATGTCTTGACTGAAATAAATGTCTTGACTGACAATTTAATGTTTGAAATGTG
The DNA here is from genome assembly GCA_026074375.1 of Tanacetum coccineum. Taxonomy (NCBI): domain Eukaryota; kingdom Viridiplantae; phylum Streptophyta; class Magnoliopsida; order Asterales; family Asteraceae; genus Tanacetum; species Tanacetum coccineum. The sequence continues at coordinate 37,164 of BQNB010014051.1, read as the reverse complement.
ACTTTGACTTCAATGTTGACCTATACCCCCCGCAGTTGGAGCGAGAGGAGGCCGTACGCTCAAAATGGAGCGAAAATCTTCAAACAAAGCTGAGGGAAGACCTTTGGTGAAGATATCAGCATACTGAAAACGAGATGGAACATGAAGAACCCAAACATGAACAACTTTAACCATATCACGAACAAAGTGTATATCAATCTCAATATTTTTGATGCGTTGGTGTTGAACCGGGTTAGCTGACATATAAACTGCACTAACGTTATCACAGTAAACCAGAGTAGCTGTCAAAAGAGGGAGTGTAACACACGAAGGGAATTACGAATCCAAACAGTTTTCTTTCTGTCAACAACATTAGCTACACCCGTAATCCGCTTCAGCACTAGAGCAAGAGATGGTGTGTTGTCGTTTAGCAGACCACGACAAAAGGTTATCACCTAGAAACACACAATAACCAGAAGTAAACCTGCGGGTGGAAGGGCAACCTGCCCAATCAGCATCAGTGTACCCAACTAAAGATGTAGTAGCGGAAGCATATAACTGAAGACCAAGCTCCAGGGTGCCCTGAACATAGCGCAGGATACGTTTGAGAGCAGCAAAGTGCGGCTCCCTCGGATCATGCATATAGAGACAAACATGTTGAACTTGCATAGAAAATCTGGGCGAGTAAAGGTAAGATACTGGAGCCCCCCCTGCAAGACTACGATATAAAGTAGGATCCTGAACAGGAACGCCGTCCGGACCCAATTTGGAGTCAGTGTCAATTGGTGTCCGAGACGGGTTACAATTAACCATATGAGCTCGCTCAAGAAGCTGACGAGCATACTTCTTTGAGACAAAAATAACCTTGTAGGATGACGAACAGCAAGATGCCCAAGAAAATAATTTAAAGAGCCCCGAGATCGGATCAATCAAACTCTTTATGCACAGAGTTCTACAATCTGCCTTGAAGTAGAACTGAGAGGAAGAAGCTATGAGGATAATATCATCCACATATATAAGTAAATAAGCAACTTGAGAACCCTGTGTATATGTAAACAATAAAGAATCACACCGACTAGGAGAAAAATTAGCCCGAGTGGCATAACCTGCAAACCGCTAGAACCAAGCACTAGGTGCCTGTTTCAAACAATACAAAGACTCTGCAAAAGACATACATGAATAAGGAAAAACGAGAGTCAACAAAACCAGGAGGCTGATGCATATACACTGTCTCAGATAAATCACCGTTAAGAAATGCATTCTTAACATCAAGTTGGTGAATAGGCCACTATCGAGACACATAAAGGCTAAGAACGGTGCGAATGGTGGGCCGGCTTAACACTAAACTAAATGTCTCAACAAAGTCCAACACCGTGTTGCATTACTACCGATAGCAACAGTCGAAGCCTTATAAGAACACCAAAGTAACCGTCAGCATGAAATATATGCTTAATAACCACAAAGAACAGAAACCAAGGTCTATACATCAAGACGGCCCATGGAACAAGAAACCAAGTACCATTTTTAATTAACGCATTATACCATCAATACAATATCATTACACCCAATAGAGTGTCCGTTTAGAGCTATAAACGGAGATTTAGGATAGGAAAGAGATATGAAGTGTGAATAGAAAAGTACTTCGATGGTGTTTGACAATACCCAATTAGACCTTGAGAACAAGTTATGAGTGCGGGGTGGTTCATTAACTGGGAGGAAATGGTTTTGTGGATTTGGTGTATTCGAATAAGGGAGGTATGGCAGATCGGATTAGTTTTGAGGGTTATATGTTTGAAAGTATGTAATGGTTCGTGACTAGTGGTTGGTTGTGAGTAGGTGAAGGTAGTATGCCTTGTGAATTTGGGCCGTTGTGAGGAGGGAACTTTGGTGTGGATCGGTATTTGGTGGAGCAGTTTGGGATTCTCCGTTTGGTGTGGGGGATAGTTTGTGGAAGGATTATGAAGTTAGGATGCAAGATAAAGACAGGAAGGGGTGAAAACGAATGAGTATCAGAGTGAAGGTGTGTAAGAAGGAGTCGAGGAAGGTGTTCATAGATATGAAAGGGAATTGTGTTTCGTTCAAAAGTGACATCAACATGAGAGAATAATTTTGTTTATCTAGAGGTTAAGGCAACGAAAACCCAACGATGATCGGCGGGATAGCCCTAAAAAGATACATGTGTGCACGCGGGCAAGTTTATAGGTGAGTGGAGAAGAGGGTAAGCGATAGCACACCCAAAGATACCCAAGAGGTGCGAGTAATTGGGTGGTTTTTTGAAAAGAGTGCGTGTAAAAGGTAATGCGATAATGGATGCGGTAGGATGGTAAAAGGTTTAGGAGATAGGTGGCCATATGGAGGGCTTCGACCCAAAAGGTAGGGGGAGGTGTGCTTTAGAAAAGAAGAGTACAAATGATTTTTATTAAATGTTTCATATCATTTCGCTCTGGCCTTAGTCATATTTGTTGGGAGGTTTTTGGGCAAGAGAATCAAATTGGACTGTTATTTTTGTAAAAAAGGTGTGAAGACGTTATATCGAAACTCACCACCATGATCACATTGGAAACTTTTTATTTCACATTTAAATTGATTTTTAACATAGTTGCGAAAATGCAAAAATTTATCAAACATGTCAGATTTAGAACGAAGAGGATAGATCCATAGATAATGAGAGAAATGATCAAGAAATAAGACATAGTATTTAAAACCACTGAGACTAATAATGGAATGTCATAAATGCAAATGAATAATAGATCAAAACAATGTTCGATCAATAGAATCTGAAACTATGAAAGGGAAGCTTCACAAGTTTGCCAAGTGGCAAGCATGACAAAGATGTTGAATATATTTTCTTTATGACATGAAATTAAAACGACTAAGACAAGTGAACGTAGCACTTCATCACCCGGATGGCCGAGGCGTTGGTGCCACGTAGAGTCACATGTTCGGAGAGAAAAGCAATGGGAGAAGTTGACGGATTGGTAACTGGATAGAGATCGCTCAAGCTGTCACATCGAAGGAGGATATGACGAGTCAAGTAATCCTTCACAGAAAAACCAAAGGCGTCAAATTCAATAGTACAATTATTGTCCCTAGTGAACTGATGAACAAAAATTGAAGACTTTAAATTAGTATGGTGGTACAAGAACATTAAATGAAGATGAGTGGGCGATGAATGGGAAGGAATAATGTCGATTGACAATGTGTTGGTGACGGGAATAGACTTGCCATCACCAACGTGAACAGATGGAAATAAGCGTTTATAAAAATGGTACTTAAATTACTTGCATTAAAATTTAAATGAGAAAGAATCCACCAGTATCCCACTTGTGCCAATCGGTTCTTGCAGCGGTATAGTGCTTAAAAAAACGCACTTGGTAAAGGAGTAGGTTGGGATGCATAAATAGCCGGAGCAGGACCGAGTATACCTTGACCGGGATGCGGCAATCTGTAATGCTTTTGTGGTGTAAACTGTTGAGCAACATTAGTCTTGTAGGCCACATATTGGGCTAGGGTACATGTGAACATATTGAAATACAATCGGAGATGATTTGAGATTACAGTAGTCGAGAGATATAGAGAGAACTTAGGGAGAGGGTCGACTTTTTAGAGAGAAATTAGGAGAGGATCGGTTTTTGCTCTGATTACCATATTGAATGCTAATTTGATTCCTTGATTATTATTGATAACAACTATCCTATATATAGGATACAAGAGAACATTCTGGAATGATTACCATGGGCTTAGGCCCAATACAAATTAATGAATAATAAATGTCTTGACTAATAAATGTCTTACTTGACAAGAATGTTTTGGTAATGTTGACTTGAACTTTCAATGTTTGACATAATAAGAATAAGGGTCCACATTAAGGTTCTAATTTCCCGCATGATATAGGGGATTTATCCTTTTTATTTTCATTACCGCAACAACTCAAACTACCTACAAGTCAGAGAATACGGAGGCTTTAATTTAGATAACCACCCGGAGTCGAAAATTGGCATTATACTTTTTTTTGCAACATTATTAAACCTCGGTCCTTTAGAAGGCTGCAACATCGTTTGTGAGCCGGCAAGATACAGCAAACATATTTCGACCTCGGTAATTTCGTCGACCTTTTAGAAGGCTGCAACATCGGTTATGAGCCGGCAAGATGCAGCAAACTTTTATCATCTGATAATTATAACTAATGTGCCATATTTTGAAGTATTGCAACATCGGTTGTAGAGCCGGCAAGATGCAGTAAAACTTTTATCACCCACAATTGTTTATTATTAATTCTTCATTCCACTCTTTAAACGACTGTTACAACGTATTCGAGTCGACCGTGAACCAAAAGGTTTAATTTTCCGGCTTTCAATTTATTAAATAATTATTAATATAGCCAAATTTCAAGGTCCCGTGGTCTATTAACAACTCCACAACTCGGTATGCGACCGACCATGGTCCATGAGTCTAATTCCCCACAACACTGACAAAACCTCGATGTGTACCATTACTTTCACCTAGAAGTAATTCTCTACGAAGTGATTTAAACAAAGAAAATCGCAAAACCAAAAGTAACTTTTAATTTATTCAACAATTATCTAACGTATATTAGCCGATGAGAGAAAAAAAGTCACAATAACCTCTATGCAGCTCTAAAAAAAGATCCAACTACTTCCACGCTTAGCATCATAACTTATATCAAAACTCTAATCATTTCGGATTCTTTGCAAAAATTTTTAAATAGAGCAAACGCTTGAGTCTAAAAAGCTAAAGGAGAAAGGGGCTAGAGTTTAAAACTCGATCAAGACAAAAGACTAACCAAGGTCTACGGGCCTACTATTACTAACATTTTTATATTTACTCATTAATTTTTTAGCTAATAAACAATACGATGATAGCAAGGATGCAAAGATTTAATAAAGTAAAAATACCTTGAAGGACAAGATTAAATAAAAAACTAACACAAAACTATTTCACCGTTTACCGGTAAGTGATTACCGGGTCGTTTTCACAAAGACTTATGAAATTGAGACCTCGTTTGTTATTTGGACAATGACTTGAATTGGTTCAAAGATGATTGTTTTCTAAATTTCCTATAGTGAGCAAATAAAGGCATGATTAAGCTAACTACGAAAACGTTAACGGGATAAGAAAACCGCGACCAATAAGCAATTGAAACTAAAATTAATCCTAAATGCTTTTTCTAAAACTTTTTTCTCATCCTATATGACTATGTTTAAAAAGAAATGAAAGCAAATTCTAAACGAGAGTAAATTAAGCTAAAAACAAGAAAACGATAACGGGTATGAAACTGTTCTTAAAAAGTAAACTTCCAAAATATAACCCAAAAAAGTAAATTTCAAACCTAAGCCTGAAATGAATAAGAAATTTTATAAAAAAGAAAATTATTTTTTTGATTTTTTTTCTATTTTTATGATTTTTTAAAGTTTATAACAAAATTAATTCACGAAAAATATAAAACTTTAAGCTAAAAAAAAAAATCTAATTTTTTTTCTAAAAATAGCTTATGATAAGCAGGATGCAGGAAAAATAAGAAATCCTAAAGTGCTAAACTAAATAAGCCGGGAAAAATCAAATAAGCAATCGAAGTGCTTATTATACTTAAAACTCAAAAAAGGGTTAAAAGTATTTTAAATGCACCTTGGGACGTAAAAGTCCCAAGGGCGCAGTGGTTAATGGTGTGTGTGTTGAGTGCTATGAAAGGTTGAGGAGGGTTGAGGTTATGGGTTCGAGCCCTGCTCACCCACAATTTCCCCTCTTCCTTTTTTATTTTTTGCTAAAACCTAAAAAGCAAAGTTATTAAGCAGGTAAAAATAAGCTACTTTTGTGAAATCAACTTTTTTCTAAATCACTAATAAGCTAGTAAAAAGCTATACAGGAAACACTTAACCATTTTTTACTTTTTTGAAAACTTAATAAGCTCAAAAACCAAGATAAGCTAAAATTAAGATTTAATAAGCTATAAGCAATCTATAACTACCCTAATAAGCTGGAAATAAGCAACGAACTAAAAGCAATAAGCTTAGAAATCAATAACACTTAGTCTATCAACCAAATATCCTAAACTAGTAACTTTTGAAGCTATCTTTAAGCACTCTATTGGAACCTTATGGCATCTAGCTATACTATGGAAAGCTTAATTCTACTATCTCTATTTAAAACTTTAATAAAAAAGGATTTGAAATCTAATAAGCTATGCAAAGACATAATGAAAAAGCTACTTGTTATTAAACTTTGTTTTTGGTTTTTTCTATGAAAAGACTCATAAGCTAAATCCTAGACCTAATAAGCTACAAACTGCTTAAAACTATCTAACTAACAATTTTAAGCAAGATTTAAGCTATAATATAAGCTAAAAATTCTCAATAAGCACTTTGAAGAAAACTGTTAACTAAACAGTCCCTAAAGGATACTTTAAGCTTATTCTAGATAAGCAAATGGATCCTTGTAGACTATATCCCTAATAACCATACTAAATTATGACCAATAAGCTACTTGAAACAGGTCTTGAAAAACTAATTTTTGAAAGCAAAATGGCAAAGAAAAAGCATTGAAAATAACTTAATACTCATACATAGTTTGAGTTACTTTTGGTTTTGAAAAGACAAATTGCTAATTTTAAGCTTAAAAAAATAGCTTAATGAACCTTTAAAAGCAAAATAAGTTGAAATAGATCTACTATTACCTCAAATCTACTTGTGAACAAAATTTAAAATTCTAAAAACTATTTTTACCTGCTGATTTTTAAGCTAGAAATTGGCTATTGGCTTTTTATGACTGTTGATGCAGTTGACATGAATTTTAACCAAAACTTAAAACCTACAAGTGCAGACCTAAAGATATTATTTCCTCAACTTTAAAACACTAAGTTAAAGATAATTTGAGTATTAAGAATAGTTAGAAAGGAATTAAGCTAATAATTCAAATTAACCTGTACTATGGCCACATATTCAAACTTAACAACTATTAAACCTTTGAAAACTTGATTAAACCAAACTAAGCTCTTAAATCCTACTCTTATAAACTTGAAATTGAAGTTTAAAATGAATTCAAAGGAACAAATGAGACTAAGCCTACACTAACGCTGAGTAGTACTCTTGTCCCAAACACCCCCCTTAAATCCTTAAAAGCCATTTTAAGTTTATAAAATTGAGATTTAGATCACAAACTTCAAATACCAGATAATTAATAAGCTACTAACAGACATAATAAACAATTTTAAACTAACAAATAAGCCAGAACAATAAGCTAAAATACTATGCTACTATTTTTTTACTTTTTATGACAGATTTATGATTATAAGTTGCAAACTAAATTCTAAGCTAACTAGTGAACTCAAAAAGCAACAAACAACATGATTAAGCTAAATGAAACAGTAATAAGCAAATTAAGCTAATATGCAAAAATAAGCTAGAATGTAAATTGACAATAAGGTAAAACTAGAAATTATAAAGAGAATTGTACCTCATACCTCAACTAAACAAAGGTGTTTGCTCTTATTAAAGCTTATCAAAGTAGCTTAAGCTTAATCCAAAATCCTATACTAATCCTAATGCTTGACCATCAAGCACTAATACCGACTTGAAAACTCTTAGCAGCCATCCAATTCCTTTGAGTTTTAAGTATCATAATAAGCTTTTATAGCTTATGGAAAAAAAAAGTGAAAATTTTTGAGCTTATTGAAACAGTAAGAGCTTATTTATATCTTTTGCAAATAAGTGAAAAACATAATTGACAAAGAGCTTAAATTGAAAAAACAACTTTATTATTAATAATAAAATGAGTACAAACTGCTGAAAAGGAAATTACATTTAATGAAAACTATAAGCTGAAAATTACATGAAAAATAAGCTAAAAATTAAACTATAAGCTACTAAGAAAACTACTCCTAGATATCCCTTGTGAGTGAGAGAGGCCTTCAATTTATAGGAGGAGGAGAAGCTTCTAGGTCTGTTATTAAAACGCTCCCCTTGTGACTTAATCGTGCCCTCAAATATCATTCAATCATGGATCATCAATTGTGACCGTAGTGATTAGAAATGTGGCACACGGATTGGCAAACTGGCAATCCCACTTCTTTGGAGTGGTGTGTTCTTTGCATTGATATCAGTGTAAAATTCCATCAAGAGGTGTGTTTGTTTTTAATCTCGCGTGTCATTCTTTTGTCAGAGCTGTCCACTCAATATCAAAGGGTGACGTTTTTGATGCTGACAAGGAGCTTGGTACTTGGAATCTTCGTTGCCATGCTGGACGAGCTTGGGATAGGATTTTACCCTCATGATTTGATGCAGGGGTTAATTTGGGACGAAGGGTGAATAGTAATTCCCCTTCGCGCCCTTTTCGTCCTTTTATAACGTTTTGTTTGACCCGAGGGTTTGAGTAGTTGACCTGGGCTAGGGTAAAAGGGTTTGGGCCATGGGTTTATTATTAAAAAGTTGGGCCGGGTGAAAGGTTAATGGTAAAAAGGGTTTATAATAAAGGATAACGACCAGTTTAGTTAAATGGATAACGGTGTTTAGCCGTTTTTTGGACTTTTGTGAAATTTATATTAACATTGATGGTTCATTTGGGATTTTGAGATTTGTCTTTTTGTGGTGACCAATGGTTAACCGAAAAAATGCGAATACACAAGAGGAGTTAGATTATTTTCCTACGACATAAAAATAATGATGAAAGTTTATAATATACCCACCCCGGTCATCGTCATACAGGAACGTGGGATACACGTCGTCCCCAAGGTAGTAGTTCTGGCTTAGCCCTACTAGGCATAATAGGTTTTCTGGTAATCTTTGGAAGGAGGCATGGTTCGTATTCAGCAATGTTACGTCTGTTGCGGAATAGGAACCCGCAATCGGCATCTCATCCCTTGGGACGCTTGCACGCAAATCCACAGCGGTAGGGAATATCCTCTCGTCTATCCAGAAGAAGCGATTGTTCCAATTCTTCAAGGAGTCGAGGGGCTTTGTGTAGCATTGCGGGGTGTTCTTCCCTGGTCGTTTGCTAAACGACATCCATCCCTAATTAAAGGAAGGGATGTAGAATACTCGGAATAGGTTCAGTGTGGGAATTATGTTGTGGACACGGCAGTTTATTTCAAAGTTGCTAACTTTGGCCGCGCCTATCACTAACAGTTGTGAGAGATGAATTTGGTAGTGTCCGAGTATGTCAAAGAGGAATTGTGAAAGAGGGATGCGATAGTTTGCGAATTCAAAGAATCTGGTGTAAACACCGACTTTGCCCTCCAGAAAATCCACGATGGTTTCCCCTAGGCCAGGCACCTCCGGATGCAAGTTCTTTGGAATACCATACTCCGAAGTAAACTCGAGCAGATACTCTCCGGAGATGGTGGAGACGACGCCTTCTAATTGTATGGTATCCCTACCCATTTTTATTAAGTTTTTATAAATGGTGTGGTGTACTAACCTATGATTGAGGAATTCCGTAGAATTAAACATTTGTGCGGCTGCGTGGGTGAAAATGGAGGTTTGATTTAAAAACGGGGTAAACTTGCACAGTGGTTGCTTGCCCAATTTATAGTTTGTCCTCGACAGATGCGCCTGGTTGGATGATTGACACATGTCCCCCATTTACTTTTTGGAGGGTTATGATTGCGAGGCAGACGAACCGGTTAATGGGCCCACATGTCCTAACATCCAGCCGTTTTTGCCGTTTCTCGATACACGGGTACTATTATTATGCTATAGAAATCAGCATGCGATTTTGGAGGTTACATGTTTCTGGCAAGGGCCGCGGTATTTGTAGTCTAGGAACTGTGACCGTGGTCCCGGTCACGGCCACACCTCCTAGATTGGGGGGACATGATGACGTATAGTATGGACTGGCCCGGCCCGGCCCACTCATACTATTATGGGCTTGGTAGCTGATAATGGGCCTTCGGCCCATGTAACAGGGTCGCGGCCGCGGTATCTTCACAAGATATTCCTAAAGATAACCTAACTAAATAAGAGATATGTTTTACTTATTTAAACCAGCTAGGATAATTCCAAATCCCTAAAACTTCGGCCGTATCTTGAGCCGCAAGTCATGGAAACCCTAAAAGTTATTTAGCCTATAAAAGGAACACGATCGTCATCAATGCAGGTATCTTCTACAAGCTAAAACCCTACTTACGCTCGATTACTCCCAAAAACCATATACTTACTCTCACGCCGGAGTCTAATCGTGGGATCCGCTCCCACGATAAGACCAACGGTGCTTTTTTTCTTGTGCATGGTCCTCCAAACAAGTTCACTTGGTACAAGAACAAGGTGCTACATATCCGAATAGCTGCCTATTCGGACTTAACAAGACCCGACCTAACTTTTGTATTAACAAATATTGTTCTTTTTGATAAAAAAAATCATTTCCACGTTATATCCCACATAGGTTGAAGAAAGAAAAAAAAATTATGTTATATACCTTAATATATGCCTTTCAAGCATCTTAAGATTAATACTATGTTCTCTGTGATTTTATTGCCTCTTCCTCTAAATACTCAATTGGTGGAATTGCCAATATTGTGACAGGTAATATTGTATAAAATCTTAACTTTTTTTCTCTTCTTTAACAAACAGTTTTCTCGTAAAATAGAATTCTCACGTCATCATATTTCATTGACTTGGGTATATATGAAATTTTTTTTTTTTTAGGAGAGATATGAAATTGCCCCTACAAATGTTGTTTTGGTAGTTCTCGGTACTTTTTTTATATAATTCTCAGGTTTTACAAATCGACTCTTTGATACGATGTCTAAATGAAGTATTACCAGGCTACTAGCTCGAGCTTGAAAAGAAACTTGTAATGCAAATAGTGATTTTAATGAGCTACTCGAGCTTGAGCTCATTAACTCAAGTCAAACATAAAAGTTACGGAGCTCGAGTCGAGTTCAAACGAAAATTAGTGCTCGATAAGTTTCACAGGCCGAGCTTATAAAATCTAATACTCGGCTCAGCTCGTTCAAAGACTTCATAGTTACTCGAGTCAAACGAGCTAGTCGAGTTTAAAGAGTCAAGCAAGCTTATCGAGCTAGACGAGCTAGACGAGCCAGATAACTAATTTTTATTAAATCATATTTACATGTTAAATATTAAATAACTGTTTATAATACCATTTGAATTCAGTTTCAAATCATAACTTTGTAATTTTGATTGGCTCACTTGGTTGAAATGTCCTCGTTGCATAACTTTGTAATTTTTCTAGCTCCTTGCTAGCCTTTAATAAATTTGTCGTTTCAAAAAAAAAAATTCAAATCATAACTCTAAATATATTAAACTTTACTAGCATCACATCATAACTCTAAAACTCGACTTGGGTCATTAACACCCCTAATTGCAAATTCCCTATTTTGGCCCTGCTTTTCTAGATCAACCGTCGTAGTACGTACAAACAACAAAAACATAACCCCTACAAGACGATCTAAATTTACAGGGCAGTATTACATTGCTTTACTCATTATCGGAAGAATAAGAACCAGCATAGAACATGGATATAGAAAGGCACAAAAACAAAGGAAAATATAAGACAAAAATGACAATATATAGAAACAAGAAACATAAACACAGAAAAAGCATGAAAAGAATATCATTGTTTTTGATAAAAAAAAAACGATTTGCACATTGAATCCCACATAGGTTGAAGAAATGAAATGTTAGTAGAATATATACAATAGTATATTCACTTCAAGCATCTTAGATTACTGTTATGTTCAGGGGCGGAGCCATGTAGTAAGTAGGGGGGGTCGTTGCCCCCGATAAACTGGCGATTTTTTTTTTTTAGTGCAAAAATTGTATTTTTATGGCTTTATTTTTAGCTTGCTCCCATCCTAAATCTCAAATTGCCCCCGATAAGGCTGCTTAAATATCAAAAAGCTATTGAAAAGCTACTAAAAGATGCTAAGAAATTGCTAAAAGCTGCTAAAAAACTGCTAAAAAGTGCTAAAACGCTACTAAAAAGCTGCGAGAGCAAGAAATACGGTGAGCTATAACGCTCACGTGAACGGATTGTTTAATAAACCAATGTACTTTAACAGCATGGACTCTGGATAGGTAATACAAGTAGCGGAAAGATCAAAAGTCCTGTCAGGGGGAAACCATGGAGAAATGCGCGTCAAGAAGAAAGAAAGGAAATAAATGAAAGCAATGGGTATACGAAGTAAAAGATGTCATGAAATATCATGGGTAGTATGAACAAAAAATAATAGGAATGCTCCGAGCTCATATAAATCATAATGTTCATATATAATGTGAGAATACATGCATATAATAGATGGGTTGGCTCAACATGTAATAGTGGGGTGGCCCTCTATAATAATAGGGGTGGAGGGATCAGCTCCAATGTTGATGGGATGTAGAGCACACGCACTCAACCACTCACCATGAACGTGTAAACATGTAAACTAGGATGCCCCTACGCCCTGAATAATAATGGCAAAACATTAGAAATTAAACGTTTTCAGTATAGTAACATGAAAGGGACGCCATGTGAAATCACTCTCAACGCGAAAGAGTCGTGAGCACAGGTTGCCTCATGTGTTCACGGTCATAAAGTACCTCCATGACTAGGTGGTAAGTCATGTAAATCATGAGTCAATGCTATATATATAGCAAGGCAAATAGCATAAGTCATGAAATCAAGGTAAGGGATCATGGCATAAGAAAATAATAATGGGGAAGCATAAGCAGTTCTGGGATGAATTGGCAAGAAAAGAATGTTATTTTACGTGAAAGACCGGAATAATTTCGTACCTTATGTCTATTTCGAGCCGTACGGAAAGAGTATGGAAAGAAGATGGAAGTACTCCTGCTTAATGAATCTACATGTTAAAGACATATAAGTTACTTTGTTCATGATTAAGGTTACTTTCATTTTTGTAACTGTTCATAATTTTTAGTGAAACTTTCTATTTTTAGTATCTTTTATTTTTAGTAACTTTCTTTTTTAGTAACTTTCTATAAGTTAGCGCATGAATTCCTTGATTTGTACGTTCATGATTAAACATTTCCATGATTATGTAAGTTTTCGCGTATGATTTTAGTATTAATTGTTTATATTGGGTACTTTCCAAAATATGCCGTTGTTGTTGTAAATTATGTACGTTTCCAAAATAGACTTCCTTAATTAACTTTCCATAAAGGATAACTTTCATGATTTTACTAAGTTTCGCATAATTACACTTCAAAATAGACTTTCTAAATTAGACTTTCCAAAATAGCAGGTTTCCTTATATATAGTAAGTTTCATAAATAGCATGTTTTCTATAAATAGCAGGTTTATATCAATAGTAAGGTTTTACATAAAATACTATCAAATTGACATTTTTAACCCCCCAACTTATTTTTCTACGAGATCATCACAACTATATCAACACATGTTTAAATCAGACCCTAAAGTTTCGAAATTACAAAACACCCCCGGTATTTATATATTTTCAAACTCAATCGGGTAACAAATAAGGTAGCAACAAAACCCTAATTAACTATTTTCCCCAGATAATCTACACAAATTTTTTATACCTACATTTCGCCTGTATAGGACCTGGGAAGAAATATAAAAAACCAACCCCGTATTCGTGTTTTCAATTATTTCTTCCTTATCTCTTTTATTTCGCAAATCGGCAAAAACATTAAATCCAAATAATTATCGAAGTCCTCTAAAAATTTAACAACAATGGATCTAATATATATCATGATTATATTGCACACTTATAAAATTATAAAATCAATTTTACAAATATTTTTATACCGATTACATAACTTAATCCAAAATTAGGGCTTTGCGATACCTCAAATTCATTCGTATGATCCAAATTAACATGCATAGGTATTTTTTTGTGATTATATGAATTATAATGATGGAAAAATGTGTCATAACTTACCATGATAATTATTGATGAATTCTATGATTTATAAAATTCGGTGGATAAACTCGAACAAAAACAAAATACCCGAAATCAAACCAAGCCTCCACAATCTTTCTCACAATTATTTCCACAATCCCTTGACCTCAAATCACTTAGAACAATTCTCTTTGCCTTTGGAAAAATCCTTATTTTTTGTGCCGCCTATTGATTTTATTAGGGTTCGGTTTGCATTTGTTTTTAGTGATTTTACCTAAGAAAAATGTTAATAGGCATTTAGAAGGTTGCATATGTATTTTAACAAGTCAATTTTACATGAAAATGATGATAAAAAAATTTAGGACCCATTTGGTTTGTAGATGAGTTTAGGATTAGGATTTGAATTTGGTTCAGGATTTAGATTTAAATTTGAGGTATGAGAGAGAAAATAATATTTAAAATTATATTATATATTAATATATAGGATAAAGATCAAATAAAAAGACAAATATTCGTGAGAAGGATAAAAAGATTTATTTCTTTTAAAAAGTTCTCAAAAAATTCTGAAAAAATTCCACAAGATCGTGTATGTTGGTACATGAAAAAGTTGTAAAGGAAGTTTTTCTAAAAGTGGATAGTTTTGCCGAAAAAATTTTATTAAAAAAAATATTTGTGCATTAAATCGGTTTTTTGTGCATCAAAAATTCGTTTTTGTACCCAACTTCTCTTGACTTTTTGCATCAAAATTTTATTGCGCATCAAACTATAACAAGTCGAAAATTTTGTGCATCAAAATTTTTTTGTGCATCAAAATTTCTTTTTTTGCGCATTAAAAAAACGTATAAAAACTCAAAATTAGAAAAGCTTTTTTTACAAAAGTTTTATGCACCAACATACATGATTTAATGGATTTTTTTTGGAATTTTTCGAGAATTTTTTTAAAAAAAGTTTTTTTTTTATCCTTCTCACGAATATTTGTTTTTTTATTTTAACCTTCCTCTAATATATATATATATTAAAAGTTATTTATATTAATAATGAGTAGATAAAAAGAAATAGATGAGAGAGGAAAAAACATGTGTCCCTGTGTCATAAAAACATAAGAGACCCTCTCCTTTTCTACATCTCCAAATATTTAGGATATCAAACTAAACCCACATTCTAAAAATGCAAACAAACAACTAATTTTAGGTTTTTAACCCAAAACCCACCATAACCCCACATACCAAACGCCTCCTTACTCCATCGACGATACCCGAATCCATTAATTTTGTTGTCACTTCTTAATATTGTTGTTAGTACTTTGTTACATAAATCTCAAATCTCCGATACGAGTCGATAGTAAATAATTAAATATCGTTCTTTTTGATAAAAAAAACCATTTGCACATTGAATCTCACATAGGTTGAAGAAAGGAAATGTCGGTAGATTATAATATATATCATAGTGTATTCCTTGCAAACATCTTAGATTAATATTATGTTCTCATACGTGTATGATTTCCAAGTGATAAATAAACGTCGATTATTAGTTGATCATTCATGTCTGAAAGTATGTATTAACTCTAATTTTTTCCTTTTAACAATTAACTTTCTCGTATAATAGAATTCCAATTTTACATGAAAGTGATGATAAAAATTTTACTCCATAAACGATACCCGAATCCATTAATTTTGTTGTCACTTCTTTATATTTTCTTTATATTGTTGTTAATACTTTGTTACATAATACTAAAATCTTTCACGCCGATTGTTTGATAAGATTATTGGAGGATAATTGTTTTCCTGATTATTATTTCAAAATCAATCACAATATATCATGATACATGGATTATTCTAGAAACCCACATGGGCTAAGCCTATCATAACTGGGCCTAATACAATAAATAAGAATAGCATAGCACTTATGTCGACTAATACATCCTCGCAGTTAGAGCGGAAGGAGGGAAAACGCTCAAACTAGATCGGAAATCCTCAAACAAAACAGAAGGGAGTCATTGGTGAAGATATCGGCATACTGATAACGAGAATGTACATGAAGAACTCTAACATGGCCAGCGGTGACTAAATCATGGACAAATGAATGTCAATCTCAATATGTTTAGTCCGTTGATGTTGAACAGGGTTACCAGACAGATAAACAGCACTAACATTATCACAATAAACTAGAGTAGCAATCGAGAGAGGAGAGTGTAACTCACGAAGAAGATTGCGAAGCTAAGCCGTTTTAGCGACCACGTTAGCAACACCACGATATTCAGCTTCCGCACTAGAGCGGGATAGAGTGTGTTGCCGTTTAGATGACCACGACAAAAGATTTTCTCCAAGAAAAACACAATAACCAGAAGTAGCTCTGCAGGTGGACGGGCAGCCTGCCCAATCAGCATCCGTATAGCCAACCAGAGAAGTAGTAGCGGAAACATACAACTTGAGACCAAATTCTACAGTCCCGTGAACGTATCGCAAGATACGTTTGAGTGCAGCAAAGTGCGGCTCCCTCGGATCATGCATATAAAGTCAAATCTGCTTAACAGCATACGATAAGTCAGGACGAGTAAAAGTAAGATACTGTAGCCCCCCTGCAAGACAGTGATATAATGTAGGATCCTGAACAGGAACACCTTCCGGACCCAGTTTGGACTCGGTATCAACTGGGGTACGAGAAAGGTTACAATTAACCATGTGAGCACGCTCAAGAAGCTGAAGAGCATACTTCTTGTGAGATAAAAACTAAGCTGTAGTAGTACGAGTAGCAGATATACCAAGAAAGTAATTAAGTGTCCCAAGATCAGTCATGTCAAACTCATTATGTAGAGAAACAATAAATTGTTGTAGCAAGGCTTGAGAAGAGGCTGTGAGAATAATGTCATCCACGTAAATAAGTAGATAAGTAACCTAAGAACCCTGTGTGTAGATAAAGAGCGAAGAATCATAACGACTATGAGTCATATGTCGTAGTCAATGATCGGAACGTCGTCGAGTCATATGTCGTAGTCGATGAGAACTTGTTTCATCCATAGTGCTTGTTGACATGCCTTTCCGACGCTTACGTATTCGGCTTCGGTAGTGGATATAGCAAGAGCGGTTTGTTTCTTCGAGAACCAAGATGTCAAACAACATCCCACGAACGTACAAATACCGCTAGTGCTCTTTCGGTCCACATAATCTCCCGCATGATCAGAGTCGGCATATACTACTGTTTCTATGCCGGTCCCCTTAGGATACCATAATCCTAAGTGCGTAGTGCCTTTAATGTATCGGAAGATACGCTTAACCGCTTCAAGGTGAGAGGTTTTGGGAGCCTCTTGGAAGCGGGCACAAAGGCAGACACTAAACATGATATCGGGCCTACTTGCCGTTAGGTATAATAAACTACCTATCATGCCTCGATACTTGGTACTATCTACTGACTCACACTCTTCATCTTTCGTGAGTTTGGTATCAGAGGACATGGGGGTTTTCATTGGTTTAGATTCTTCTAACCTAAATTTCTTAAGCATTTCTTTAATATATTTAGATTGATTAAAGAAAATACCATCTTCCATTTGTTTTATTTGTAGTCCAAGGAAGAAGTTAAGTTCACCCATCATGCTCATCTCGAACTCGTCATGCATGATTTTGGTAAATTAATCACACATGTCTTGACAAGTCGAGCCGGATATAATGTCGTCGACATATATTTGAACGATGTTGAGGTTTAAACTTTTCTTCTTGGTAAAAAGAGTGTTATCTATCATTCTTATTTTATATTCATGTTTAATAAGAAAAGCTTTTAATATATCATACCAAGCTTTGGGTGCTTGTTTAAGACCGTATAAAGCTTTCTTTAGTTTATAAACATGATCCGGTTTTTTAAAGTCAATGAATCCTGGAGGTTGTGCCACGTATACCTCATCATTGATAAAACCGTTCAGGAATGCACTTTTTACATCTATTTGGAATAGTTTAAAATCTAAAGCACAAGCATAGGCTAATAGTATCCTAATAGACTCAAGTCTAGCAGCTGGGGCATAAGTTTTATCATAATTGATGCCCTCTTGTTGATTATAGCCTTGAGCAACTAACCTAGCCTTATTTCGAGAAACAATACCGTTCTCGTCTAACTTATTTCTAAACACTCACTTAGTTCCTGTGATTTTCATATTCCTAGGTTGTGGAACTAACTCACAAACATCGTTAGCAATGAATTGATTTAATTCTCTTACATAGTGACTATCTAACTTTCATCCGCTAAGGCTTCATTCACTTTCTTAGGTTCTATAGTTGATATAAAACAAAAGAAGTTACTTTGGTTTTGGGCTTGTGATCTAAGGGTTCTTTGGTTAAGGTTTCCTATGACATTTTCTAAAGGATGGTTCCTAGATTCCTTAATGTTGACTATTTTGTCAATCTCTAAAGTTTCATCCTCAATGTCATTTTCTAGGTTTTTCTTTTTGGTAACCTTAATTGCTTCTTCTTCATCTAAATCATCATCCACTAAGGGTGATGTCTTAGATGGTGGAGGAGTTTCATCGAATGTTACGTTGAGTGATTCTTCGACTTTCCTAGTATGTTTGTTAAGGATGATGTAGGCTTTACTATTTTGCGAGTAACCTAAAAAGATACCTTCGTTGACTTTTTTTGGTCAACTTTGTAGGAGTCTTTAGTGTTTAAAATGAAGCACTTGCTTCCAAACACTCTAAAGTAATCTAGAGTAGGTTTCCTACCTTTTAAGAGTTCGTAAGGTATTTTTTCTAAGATGGCTCTAATTAGGATTAGGTTGAGAATGTATGTTGAAGTGTTTACTGTGTTACACCAAAATTTTTGTGGTAACGATTGCTCATTCAACATAGTCATACTCATTTCTTAAAGTGTCCTATTTTACTTTCAACCACGCCATTTGATTGAGGTGTGCGTGGAGCTGAGAAGTTATGTGTAATTCCATTGGCATTACAAAACTCTCCAAATGACACCTCATTATCAAATTCCCTACCGTGGTCGGTTCTTATTGATACTATTGTACATCCTAATTAGTTTTGAATTTTCTTACTAAATATTTTGAATTGATCGAATGCTTCGGTTTTGTCCTTAAGGAATCTAGTCCAAGTATACATAGAGTAGTCATCTACTATGACTAAGGTGTAACGGTTTTCTCCGTAACTCTATACGACGGATGGACCAAAGAGATCCATGTGAAGGAGTTCTAAGCATCTAGTTGTTGAGACTATATTCTTAGCCTTATGACTAGCGTGATCTTGTTTTCTAATTTCGCAAGCATCACAGAAGTGTTGATCAAGCTTAAGCTTAGGTAAGTTTCTAACTAATTCCTTAGATGCTAACGATTGAATGAGACACATATTTGCGTGACCTAATCTCCTATGCCACAACATGGAATTTTCATCAATCATTGCTAGACAAATTTGGTCTTTAGGCTTATTCCTAATTTCATCACATATAAGCCTTTCTTCCTAATACCTCTACCTATGACCTTACCATCCTTAGTGATTTTACTATCATGTTCAGAGAAAGTTATTCTACACTTATTATCACATATTTGTCCTATACTTAACAAGTTAAATCTTAAGTTATCTACATGTTCTATATTATCTATTTTGAGAGAGTCATTTGAAATCGTACCTTTGCCAATGATGTTACCGCTAAGATTGCTACCAAAAAATAACATTACCTCCGTTGTATGCCTTATAGCTTGAGAAGAGCTTTCGGTTACCCGTCATGTGTTTGGAGCATCCACTATCCTTTATCCACTCATCGGGTTCCAAGTCGACTCCAAGGCATATCTATTTATATAAGGCAACACCTCAAACATTTGGTCCGCAATATCTCATGGGTTTAAAGTTGTTATTGCTAAACATCCCTTGCATTTGATGCAATTGGTTGGGATGTGGGAATGGAAGACACATTTCCTATGGCATGTAACTTTGACGTTGGAAATTGTTCCAAGTTACAGGAAAGCCACGAGGTTGATTTTGTCGACCAACGTTTCTTTTTGGTTGCGGTGTTTTAGGACGAGAATAATTATTGATGACTCTTCTAGGTGGAAGGATTTTTGATCTAAAATTAGGTTTTGAAAATCCAACTCCGGGTTTTGACAATGGCTTATAAAATTGTTTAACTTCATTATCACTAGCAACAGGAACTTTGACATTGTTTACCATTATGT
Organism: Tanacetum coccineum; assembly: GCA_026074375.1. Taxonomy (NCBI): domain Eukaryota; kingdom Viridiplantae; phylum Streptophyta; class Magnoliopsida; order Asterales; family Asteraceae; genus Tanacetum; species Tanacetum coccineum. The sequence goes on along the minus strand of BQNB010014051.1, from coordinate 17,186 downwards.
GTTTTGGTCTAGGACCCAAGATAGATTTTTAAAAAGACACACTTTTCCAGGCTTAACCACTGGTGGCGGTCCCATAATTGCTTTGGGGGCCGCCCATATTTATAGGACCTCCATCAGAGGATGCCTTTTTCTGAGTTTTCACAAATTTTATTTCCTTAGTTCTACTAGATGATGCTTCAAATGAATTAAACCCTAAACCTAACTTATCGCCGAAAGGTTTTTGATTACTTAACATTTCATTTAAGCAATGTGTGATCTTTTCAAACTTGGTTAGTTTAAGAACTTCCTGTTTAAGCTTTTCATTTTCAATTTTAAGCATATGACATTTTACACATCCGAGATCAACTCCCTTGTTTTTCTCGAGTGTAGACACTTTTTCTTTTAGAATACTAAGTTCTTTTTCTAAACTATTTCTAGTGGCTTTTAATCTTTTGTTTTTAGTGATTATCTTTAAACTCATTTTGCAACTGGTTCTATCATATCTTATCTAATACTAAATCATCTATTGACGAGTTTTCATCACTAAAGTAAGAGGATTCGGAACATACCTCACTTGATGCTTGAGCTACGAGACACATTTTTTTGACATTCTAATCATCTTCTTCACCGCTATCACTCCAAGAAAGTCTGACAAAAGCTCTTTGGTTCTTGTCTTTCGGTGGTTTTGGACATTCTCCAATAAGATGATTTGGGGTGGCGCATTAAAAACATTTTCTATCACTTTTACCTTATTGTCATCACGGCTTCTTGGAATGTCATTTTGTCCATGGTGGTTGCTTACGAATTTACCTCTTCTCTTAAAGCACTTCTTGAAGTATTCTTACCGCCATGGTACTTTCGTCTTGCCTTCTGGAAGTCGACACTCTTCATTTACTAGATTCTTTTAGTTTTAAAGCAAGAGATTTCCTTTCAACTTTTGCTTTGACTATTTTGGAATCTTTCTTGATGATCATTTCGTAAACTTTGAGGTTCCCGATAGTTACTTAAGACGATGTGACGTTCAGTTCTTGGACTCTTTAATCGCCATGACCTTTGCTCTCCATTTAGGATGTAGAGCCCTAAGAAACTTCCTAACATAATTCTTGCTAGAATAGCCTTCATCAAGAGCTTTTAGACTAGTAATAATAGTGTTAAATCTAGCAAAAGCACTATCTATAGATTCGTCTTCGGAAATGATGAATTGTTCATATTGTTGAACCAAAAGGTCGATCTTATTATCTTTGACTTGATTATTACCTTGATGGGTGATTAACAAAGTTTTCCAAATTTCTTTTGCCGTGTTACACATGAAAATTCTTTCATACTCTTTTCTAGGCAAAGCATTATAAATAACCATTTTAGCTTCGTTATTTTTCGCAAGTCTCTTTTTAAGATCATCGCTTTGTTTTTCAAAAGGGATAACCTTATCTAATTTGGTTTCTGTTTTTTTTTTTTTTTTTTTTTTTTTTTTTTTTTTTTTTTTTTTTTTTATTTTTTTTTTTCTGGATTTTGTTGAATAGGTTGAAAATCACCGTTGGTAATAACATGCCAAAGATCAAGATCTTTTGATTTAACATATGTCTCGAATCTATTTTTCCAATAAATAAAACTATTACTTTCAAAAAGTGGTGGTCTTTGCATAGATTGCCCTTCTAGATATTTGTCGGAATTCATAGATCGATCCAAGCTTTAAAATACATTATATTTTAAAAATCTTGAGTGACCTTGGCTTCTGATACCAATTGTGGAAACTAGAAGGAAGGGTTGAATAGTTTACAAGTTCGTTTTTGTTTTAAAAAATTTGCATTCAAAATATTTAGATTCGAGTTGTATGTTTAACCAATTCACAATATGAAAAAACAATATAACAATCTAAAATAAAGCTAAATAACAATGACAATAATATGAAAAGATAAGGAAAGGAACAATCAAACCAAGACGCCAAGATTTTATAGTGGTTCGGCTACGAAGCACCTTTTCATCCTACTTCACTCCCTAAGTATCCTACTCGAGATTTCACTATGTCAAAAAGCTCCCTTTAGGCGGAGAAAACAGTTTACACGTCGCTTACGTTGTTTTCCGACACTAAGCTAAATGTCGATTCCTAATCTTAGCTAAAACCAATCTACCACTTCACAATCAATAAACAATCACTAGATCTACACTATCAGATTTACACACAATCTGAATCACACAATTACACAAGATAATTACAATAGAGATTTAGTACTTAGAAGAAGAGATAAGAGATCACTAAATAACAATTCGTTTCTTGGTGAATACGAATGTTCTTCTCTTGCACTTGAATGAGAAAGAAGAGATGAGAAGAAGAGATTAGATCACTTGAAACAAGATCACTTGAATACGAATGTTAGTGATCAAGAGATTTAGAGAGAGAAAGAAAATTTTAAAGAGAAAAAGTTATATGAAAATTTCGTGCTAAGAGGTTTGTTTTTCTGCAGGGAATGGAGCAGTATTTATAGGCAGGAAAACCCAACGGTCACTGGGGGCGGTCCTGGTGGTCCCAGATTTATCTGGGGGCCGCCAGGCCTATAAGAGGGCCGCCTAGTAGACTACGCTCCCTTTTTCGTCTTTTTGTGAAGAAGGTTGTATCTGGTATGAAACCTTCCATTTTGGGGGAAAATTTGAATTTCAAATTTTAAGTTTTTAATAAAACTTTTCTTTTAATTAGAAAACATTTGTATAATTACTTTTGTGAAATTATTTTATAAAAATGTGATGGAGAAGAGAAAAATATTTTCTTGATTACTAATCATGCTTAATGATTTGTTTGTTCATACCTTAAGTGATTACTAATCTTACAAATAGAATTTTACGATTAATAACTTGTAAACATTTAATTTTATCGTAAACATTTTTACATTTTGTTATTATCAAAACATTGAGAGATCGAAAAATATAAATAACATTTTTAGACATTATTTGTATTAACAGTTAGAAGCCCTAAACCAATTAGTATGGTGATTGAAATGGCAAATAGATCTATGCAATCTCCTAAGGGAATAGTTGAAAATGTTTAGGTCAAAATCGATAAATTCATTTATCTTGTGGATTTTGTGATCCTTGACATTGTAGAGGATAACAAGGTCCTAATAATTCTAGGAAGACCCATGCTTGCTACTGCTCACGCTAGGATTGACATTTTTGGTAGGAAAATTTCTCTAGAAGTAGGAAAGGAAAAAGTTATTTTCAATGCTAATAAGAGGATGACCCCATTGTCAGTTTTATCTGTTTGTGTAATTAATGATTTTCAAGTACCCGATGATTTTGGAGAACCCGAAAATCTATAAGAGTTTTTAATGAATGATGATATAAACGGGGACTTAGGAGACTTTTTTAAGGATAATGATTTAATTACCCAGTACTGATATGGATTCTTTTGGAGCATTCTTGGACTCTGATAATGGAATGGGAATTGGACTGGATGATCTTAGAGAAGGGATAGATTGATTTTGGGTTGCTCAGGATCCTGTGATCACACCTAATAAGGGAATTAACCCACCATTAAGACCTCAATTCCTAGGGACCGAAAATAAGATTCATCAACAACACCCTTATAACCTACAGATTACATGCAAGATAGGGTTTGTGAATTTTAACCCCTACATAGATCCAAACACCCCTGTCAATGTGATGTCTAGGGCATGTTACAACAAGATTATGAGTCAGGAACTTGTTTACACAGGAAACAATTTTGTTGGGGTGGCTAAAAAGTTACACGTGTGCATAGGATACCATACTTTCTTAAACAATTTCATTATCTTGGAGAACGTAATTGAGTTTATAGAAAAAGGGTTAACAGAAGTCCAATTTGGAAAGCCCTTTAAGGATTGTATAGGATTAAAGGAAGATGTGACTCAGGGGATACTTTGATTTAAAATTGGCAATGACAAGACCATTTTTAACATGCCTCGAGCATTTAGTAAATTTAGTTAATTGATTGCTACGCAGCATAACATGATGGCACCTATCTTAAGGATTAGCGAAGAAGATAAAGCAAGAAGGATTTATCACCCCTACCAAAAAATCAAGGAATTCTATAGAGGGTGTCTATACTTAGGAATTGAGTATAAAAGAGATGAGAAGATGATTGACTGGATCAACTAAGGACATGCAAGTATGCATGAAACAACGTAAACCCAGCTTGAGTCTAACTTAAAGACTCGTTAATAAACAAAAGTGCTTGTCGGGAGACAAACTGTCTTGTATCCTTTCCTATTATTTCATTTCATTCCGCATTTAGTTGGTTTTGTGTAGTTTTCACTTTTGTTTGCAGGATCCTACAACAAAGAGATGGAAGTTCGAGATCACCTTGGCTTGTGGTTATGTGGAAAAAAGTAGTTACAAACTACAACTACGGCATAGCTGGGTGCCCAGGCTACACCGTAGCTAGGCTTAGAATCTAAATTTTTTATTTGAACATGTAACTACGGCGTAGTTCCACTCTTTAACAATACCGTAGTTGGTCTGATATTTCCACTTAACTACGACGTAGCTGCACCCTTGGACTACGCCGTAGTTCACCTCTGCAAATAAAATTTGGTTTCAAAATAATTTGAAATTTTACAAACCGTGTATAATCAGTAAATGAATTTTGTCGGTATGTTCTCTGAAAATCCTCACGATTAGGTTTTAATTATGTTTGTTTTAGGTTGTTACATGATTTGGTAAGCGATTTCATGGATATGAGGTTGCTCAAAGTTTTCAAGTCAGGATTCAATCTCATGACATGAAATTCCAATCATAAAGAGCAACACTCACGGTAGTTTTTTTGTTCTAATTCCACTATTGTCTTTTATTTTCATTCCTTTAATGTATAATAGGGACATTATACAAACCAAGTTGGGGGGGGGATGAGAGTAGAATTATCACTTGACCTATATTTGCCCTTGATTTTCTAGTTTATTTTTAAAATTTTGCCATTTTTGAAATTTTTTTGACATGTTTTTCTTTATAGAAACTAGAATAGATCTTTTCCGAGCACAATTTACCCTTTATTTTCATTGGTGAGGTTTGCTTGATATTTCCATTTTCATATATTATAACATAATCCACCAAAATATGAGTGGTCGGTAGTATTGTAGACTTTAGAACTTGGTCTGTACATCATTACGAGACCTAATTGAGTGATAGGAATAGATAGTTTGAGAAGGCAATATTATAGGATTTACACCAAAAATTAGCCCATATATGTATTACTGTGTGCGTTTATCGACTTGTTACATCGAGTTGTCGACCTCCTGTGTTAAAACCCACTGTTGCACTCACGTTTAGTGCAAGATACCCCTAGAATAACCTGTTGAGCCATTCTTTGTTTTAACCCTAATTTTCTATGTTTCGTTACACCATTGAACCTTAGCCTACCCTATAGTCTATTAATTCATAGTTAAGAAATTGCTGGCTACTTGAAGTCCATGGTTCGGGTGGATGGGTTCGGGAATTTTGCTTTCGTAGAAGACCTATCATTTCGATCATTGAAGACCCCTCGTTATTACTATTACTTTCGATACCGCTTATCTTAAGTGGGGGGATGTTTATCATTATTACATGCTACAAAAGTTTCTATCATGTATTATTAAAAAAAGAAGAGAAAAAGAGTTATATAGCTGTAGTACTTCATTTCACACTTTTGTAGCATTGTCTTATTTTACTAAGTGTTGGTTATCTTAATTAAAACCAACTTATTTCGTCCGATGCTTGTTGAAGACTTTGAGTTGGTACGTTTTTAAAACCAACTAATTCACTGAAGGTTGGCGTTTGTTGAGTTGCATTGCGTAATGCTTTCATTCAAAATCGGCTGGAAGAAATTTATATCATATACATCCCGACTAGTCCATTATTATTGAAGATTTGATTTTTGAACCGTGAAGTTTGAGCTTAAGTGAGAGATGGGTGGCTCCAGTGACTGACAAAACCGTAGATTTTAGGGAATACTACTTTTGTATTTACCTTATCTAATACCAAGTAAATGTGCATCCATTGTCTTACGTGCCTTTATTGGGTTTATCCTTTAGCTCTGCTTAGGTTAAGGATTTGAGTATCACATGTGTCATGTTTATGGATTTGGAACGAGCATGTGTGGTTTGTCGCTCTTTTTCTGGAGCATGTGGTATCGTTTTTATTCACCTTTTAAACTGTGTGTGTCGTTACCAATGTTGCCTTTAAGAGCTATTCTAGATTTAACTCTAGTTGGATATAGATTTGTGTGATATCCAATATGTAACATTAGACTTGTAGAGTTGAGTTGATTTTGATCACCTTTTCATGGAGGATTTGGCTTTGGTTATTTTCTAGCATGTATAGTTTGTAATTTGTATCTCCCCGGTTAAGTTTGGGGGATATCTTTGTCGAAATGTATTCAGGATAATGTACCAAGTTATAATCTTTAGGCTGTGGGGGGGGGTCTAACAGGTCTACTTGAGGGCAAGTAGAAGTCAAGTGGGGGGATATTTGATAAAATCAAATACTCTACCTTTTTGTATCAAATCCCTTATAAAATGTTCATAAATGTTTGATTTTTGGTTAAAATGTGTACTTAATCACTTTATGTTTCATCTATAAGAAATTATGAGCATTAGAACGGAATGACATGGGAATTGGATTGATGAGTGTACAAAATGCACCAAGTACGGACTCTAAGAGAAAATTGATAGCGTAGTTGCCCTGTTTGGAATACGCCGTAGCTCAAGGATAGACCAAGGCATAGAAGGGACTACGATGTAGCCTAGCTCTTTAGCTACGCCATAGTTATCATGAGTCATCTAAAGGATATATGTACTAGGCATAACTACGATGTAGTTTACCTCTTTTGCTACGCCGTAGTTAATTTTGACTATTGAAAGAAAGCTGCATCAGCAAACTATGGTATAGTTCCACACTTATGAATACGCCTGATAACGCTTAAATTATACATATTTCTATATTGCGTTATCAGTGCTTTTTCCTTTACCTATTTTGGATTATTTAAGAACTTTTGATTACTTATCGAGTATTATATTTTGCTATTGTAGGTTTCTTAGGTACGGTTGTGTGAAGAAATCGAAAGAATAATAATACGTAATGATTTGATAGCATTAAACGAAGAACGAAATAGACTTCAAGGCTGGAACGTTCCCAACACCTATCTTACTGTTTTGGAGCCATAACTCCGATCATAAGAACTCCGTTTTAGTTTGTTTAAGTCGGCCTCACAAAGGAGAGTTAAATTATTTGTCAAATTTGTAAAATGGCTAAGTGCTTAAAATTGCTCCCCAAGTACGTCGTTCTTCAAATATGCGCGATGCACTTTTCAAGAAATCCAAGTAATGGCCGTCCAAAAATAAAATTGTGCGCTTTTGCCTTTCTGTCTGAGCATTAAAAATGTGGAACTTTAGCCATCCATAAATCGACGCCACCATCTCATTTTCTTGGTCCCGCAAGTAAATTGTACCTATAATATACCCTCTTTGCGGTTGCAAGGGAAATTTCACATATTATCACCACACACACACACATCTTCATTTTGAGAGGTGGGAGAGAACTAGGTGTGGGTCCTTAGGAATTAATGAATCTAAACACCCCTCTACACCGCCATGCCGCCACTGTGAAACACCACTATATCCATGAATTCCTAGAGTTCTAACATCATATCTAGACCACATACCATCCACTTCAAGAATCAAAACACTTTCCACTTTGATTCTTAGAGGATTCACACCAAATCCTCCTAAGATCAATACTATAAACCTTGTTACCAAACATTCCATTTGATGATATATTGTGGATTTACAAAAGTTACTTGGTATATTTCAGGATATCTCAATAGCATTTGGTTGTTGGTTGATCATGGAACTATTAGTTTTGGGTTGGTGGTTGTTGTAGTCGAAATATTGGGTTTGTTACTTTGTTCTCATATGTGAAACATGATATAATATTTGGATGATTTTGCTATGACTTATGAATATATATGCTTATGAATTTGATGTTTTCTTTACTTGGATCATTGTTTATCTATTGGTATGTCATTGCAGTTGAAATAGGCCGAAAGGATTAATTGTCTTGATGTATTTTGAATCGCGTTGGCCATACGAATCAATATCATGCTTGTGAGAATTGTATGGTAAAATGATAAACAACATAAGTAGAATGATGTTTAAGACCCTTCCCTGACCGATCAGTTTGGGAGGAATTTATATGTATGCATATTTGATATAAACCATTCTTAATGCGCTCGTGATAATGTAGTATATAGGCTGAAAGGATTCTATGTTATCATTAGTAGATATGCTTGTTATTAGGATTACCCGTCATATATGACTTGTATGATTTATTTATATATAAAGTCTTGCTCTATCTCTATCTATTATGTTATGTGGATCATGTTTTGTTTCTTGCTTGCTTTATACACACGTTTAGGCTAATTGATCCATGACAATCAATTGGTTTTGTTACTTGATAAACAATCTGTGAATTACTACAATCCCGTGTAACAACATGGACTTACCTAATACTATATTACACTCGATAGGGTATACTTGCCCGAGTGTTGTGTTTTTAGTAAAAATTGGTATTTCTAGTTATTATAAATTTAAAGCTTGGAAAACACACATCAAGTTTTTGGCGCCGTTGCCGGGGATTTGTTTAGTTGTTTGCAGATTGTTAGCTAGTCTTGTGCATCTTACGTGTGTTTAAATATCTTAAAACTCTTAAAAACTCTCTTTTATTGCTGCAAGTACGCCGCACTTCTGTTGAAGTGCAAGACTTGGATTAATCTAGGTTCCAGCGCGTCAAGGGGTGGTTGGATGAAGATCTAGATAACTATCACTTAAAGGAGTTACGTATGTAGTATCGTGTCACACGCAGGATGTCGAGGTGGATAATTTCATGAGGTGTTTGATGTCGATGTGGATAATTTCAAGAGGTGTTGTACCTCTTATACTTTTGATGGAGTATAAGGTACTTAGAGATTTTCTTCTGCACCGTTCTTCAATCAACAATAGTGCAAGATTAAGTAACAAATTTGGGGGATTTTACTTCAGTTTCAAGTTTGACATATCGGGTTTACTTCACCATGTGATCATGACAATAGCCTACAGAATACGAGGTTGGTAAGTTAGCCAGAGATTTAAAGGTTGAGATGTAATCAGCACTTCTCACGGGTATTTTTGTGCTATTCCAAGACAAAGATACTTCACAGTCTAAGCAAAATCTTCAAAGTTCTTCGATGACATTCATTCACAAGACCTTGATTATACCAAGTGTTCTTGATTCTTGCTTCATCTCCTCTACGGTTTCTGAAGTCAAGAGGGTAATGATTCTTTTGTTTATCAAGATTTGTGCTTATGACTAGAACTTCTCGAGTATATGGACGTACACGACAATGATGCTTCCGAGAGTTCGCAACCATCATGGGGGAAAATGTGTACATCTGGGATTTAATTGACCTTGATGTTACCATGTCAACTTCCAGGGGGAAGTTTGTTAGCCCTAAAATGTTTAGTATGGTTTATGAAGTATTATGCAAACGTGAGAAGAACAGTTGCTGATTTCTCGCATGCACCCCTGAACGAATATTCACCAAGCCCTGATGACAAGAAGCAGTGGTCGTTGGTGTGGTTTGACTTCTACAAAATTCCGCTGTGCACTTTGATGACAAGTAGAAGATTGTTCAAGCTACATTACATCTATGTGTCAGAATCTGCTTAGATAGGATTTTGGTTTGGGGGAATCGATCATAAACTTCATCAAAAAGGATTTCTATGAAGGAAAGCATTTCAAGACAAGCTGCATGATTGGGGGAAGTTAATAATTAATCCAGTTCATTCATACTACAATGGTTCCTGTACAAGTAAAGACAATGAAGATTCCTAGCTGTGAATAAACAAGTTTCAAGACAAAGATAATCACAAGACAACTTCAGCATTGAAGTGCACTTTTGAGACTTTATTTATGTTGTTATTTTGTATATATAGGAACATTGTAAGAAAATTCCGTATGTGTCCACATATTTGGGGAATATTTGTTAGCCTTAAAATATGGTGAACCATATCCGGAATTACAATTAGTTTATTTATAGCGAGTGACACACGGGGACTAATAATGGACAACAACGATAGTTGTGTATCAACTAGGACTATATATACCCCCTCTATACTTCCATGGAGGGGTGAATCTCACTTTTGTAAAAGTGTGTGTGTGTGTTTTTCTCTCAAGCACACACACTCTTCCCATCTCATATCTTTTTCTTTCTAATAATATGGATACTTTTCTTTTCCATTTTACCAAGCCTCCGGATCTTGTGTTCAAAGGTGAATAATAACAACAGAAGAAATTAGGGGTTTAGTTTGTGGAGAACTACAGGTGTACCAGATTTTGGGGAATATTTTAAGTGTTTCCCAACCCTTCATATATTACCCTAGTTGCTAATTGATTCATCATAGTGAATTTTTTTATCTTTTATCTTTCAATATGTCTTATTGTTTGATATATAATTATACTTCCTCTACCTTGAACATGCTAGGCTAGATCTTTTAAATGTTTGCTTATGATTTTATGTAAATTGGTATGTAGATCTTAACTTTGTTGTCTCTTGTTGATGTGTGTGCATGTTAGTCCCTTATCGTGAGATCTTGGGAGACATGATTGCGTAGAAAGGATTTCATCGGTAATAGTGTTCATACTACCTTACCCATGTGTGGATGATCCCCTTTAGGTATTAATAAAAATGCGTTTATCTAGACTAGGGGCCTTTTAATACTCGTCATACTACCTTACTTGTGCGTTTCTCTAGCTAGTTATTTCGTAGACGGTATTTTTGTGTAATTCGCCATGCATTAGAATAGTACCTACATATACATCACAAGTGTGATAAGGCAATAGAGATAGGAGAAGCTACCAAGATCATACATATTTAAGTAAACACAATCTCTCATCATATGATTCCCCTAAACCTTAGTTAAGTTTTAATTTAGTTTTAATTAGTAGTTTAAAACAAACCACCTTCAAAACCTAAGATTTTACTTGCTTTCTTAAAATATAAAAATACAAAAATAATCCTCTCTTAACCTCTAGTTCTTAGCTACATTCAATTAGGACCTTTACTGACGCCTATTCCCCTAGAGAACGATAACAACCCCCGTGTCTTGCCTATACTACACTACAACGGTTAGGTACCCTGCCTAGGGAGTTGTAAAAATTAAAGTGAAGTTTACAACCTCATCAAAAGTTTTTGGCGCCACTGAGGTTCTGATTTTATTTAGCTTAGATCTACTTACTTGAATCCTTTCGAGTAAGATTTTATTTTCTGTCTAATTAGCTTTCTTGTAGTCTATCTTTTCTTTGTGTTTTTGTTCATAAAATTATTTTCGAAACAACCTTCTAAATGGATAACACCAACCCACCACCCGAGGTTCCGCCCTCGTTCTTAATTGAAAAAGTTCTTAAACTCAGCTCAATCTTAGAGTCATTGAACTTGAAACCCCAATCATTTTATTCTGGAGTTGTTTGTAAGAAAGAAATGGATAGTGATGTAATGCTCTTAGAACTCATTAAGGATGACGAATACCCTAGTGGTGATGAGTTGAACAAGGATGATGATGTAGGAGAACAGGAATTTGAAGGAAATCACTTTGACAAATTCCCAACTTGTAGCGAGCTTGCATACCACAAGTACTTGATGCATGACCCGTATTTATCCGAAATTGTAAGAGATCCCATCATCGAAAGAGGAAACCCATCAAATCTTAAGATACCTTGCAACATAGGACACATGCACATTGAAAGGGCCTACATTGACTTAGATTCTCCTTTGAACATCATGAGTACAAGTTGTTAATGACAACCCGCCTTACACCTAGGAAGAACCCTAAGAGCCCCAGTGGACTTAACAACTTCACGTGTAGAGTTAAAGGAATGCATATCTTCGTAGGGAACTTTGCCAATGTCTTGGATTTCATAATTATTGAAGACATTAGTTTGGTCATTGATCTTAGGGTGTCACATGTTGTTTTGGGAAAACCCTTTGTTGAGCTATCCGGCATGACTTATGATTCATCATTAGGAGTAGTGAGGCTCACAAATAGAAATGAGGAGATCGCCTATAAGATGCCTCATAAGATAGAACAATATGATTCACTTTCAAATGATGAAAAAGAGAATATGAAATCGGTTTACCTTAGGAATGATGAGGATAAGAAGAAAGGAGTCGAGTATATCATAAGTAAGATACTAGGGTTCTACAAAGAATGCCTAGAGTTTAGACCTGAATACCGAACCGGCCAAGATAAAGGTAGTAGTGGAACTAGTAAAAACCAAGGAGGAGTCACGTAAGTAATAGGACTCCGAGTCTAGCTAAAAGACTCTCTAATAAATAAAAGCGCTTAATTTGGCGGAGGCACCCATCTTCTTTTAAATTCCGCATTAAGGAGTTGTCCCATGGTGTTTTAATTCTTTATTTGTTTATTATTATTGTTTGAAAATTATTATGATCATTCTTTGCTATGTTTTTAACTTTATCTTAATCTCATTCAAAGGTATTTTACAAAGATAAGTGTAAGGGAAAAATCCGGTTTATAAGAACCAAATTTTCAAACAAGTCATGATAAATAATTTAAGATTAATTCGCGTCTTGTGTCTTCAAGTCATATGTTTGTGTTAATAATTTTCATGGTTTTGCAGTAAAATTTTTGCAGGAAATACTTAATGGATATGCGTGCAAAAAATTTTAAACGAGAAAAAAATAATTCTCTACAGTTAGTGGAGACGGCGTTTGGATTTTCCAGACGACGTTCCCACTCTAATACAGGAAAATTTCGATTTTTGTTTTTAAATCTTTTGCATAATTTCTGAAATTTGTACATTGCTTAAAAGATCTGCAGTAAACCACGAATAACTTTAACGCATTCATCCTATCTTTTAAATAATAAGTCTGTTGTTGAGTCAAAACGTAAAGTTATATAGTTGTATATCTATTATTCTCGCTGATTTTACGCTAGGTATGTTTGCACCTTGTCTTTGATTTGCAGGTTATATTTAATAAGAAGAAGCCCGGGAGTTCTTAGGAGTTTCATGAGGACAATTCTTGGATGACGATTTAGCGGGGATTATTGTTTCTTCTCTAAATTTGAGCATAACCAGGGGAGTACTAGTTTCTTTCGCCCTCTTTTCTCTTCCCTTTATTTATTTACGGGTACTATGTAGAACATTAGGGATAATGTTCAAATTAAGTGTATGGGGGAAATAAAAGCCTTAGAAACTATTCCACCATTTGTCTTTGCTTGAACTTAAAATGAATGAGTTAATCTATCAAAACAAAATCGTAAAGGAAAATTTGACACCAAATTTAAAATTTTCATCACATAACCAGTGAAACTAAGTAGCTAGAGTGTCTCATTGATAGGGAATTATACGACTAGCACAAAAACCCTTCCACTCAAATGAATTCACCCCCAAAATTGTGAGATTTTACCAGCCCTGAGATCTTAGGAAACGGTATCCACCATTGATGCCAATATAGTTTATATCTCGTAAGCTTTCTCGAGTTAGGTTCGAAGCATAGTCATATGTATCTATTCCATCTTTGTTACAGATGTATATGTATGGTCTTGTCACCTTTTCTATAGCTCTTAGCATTGATATTCAATTATATGAGTGTACCAGTAGTATATAACTTCTAGAACTTGCTTTCGTGATGCATCCCGAGACTGGGTAGGGAGTAATAATATTTTCTAAATGATAAGAGGCACTAGGATTAACACATGTTTAAAATATGTAATTGATATTTTAGCCACCCCGACTATATAACTATCCCCAAACTCTTATTCGCGCGACACTTTTATGTTGGAGATCCTCCTAGTGAAACCTCAACCATACCGTTAAACCAATTGTGTCACCCAAAACCTTAGCCTACCCTACATGTACTCACTTTTAGTACATCATTGTGTTACACCCTTAGTTAATTATTAGAGTATACAGTTGCTAAGTCCTTATCCTTGTATATATTGTTTTGGGATGATTGGGATTCATGGTAGTATTTATTTCGCAAAAGAATAGGAAAGAAAAGTAAGTCATACCCCCATAATGTTTTCCAAAATTATTCTACTATGTTATTTTGATCTAACCAATTCGGGTCATTAGATTAGTTTGCTTATCGAGTCTGTAAAAAGTTCAAGTGTAGGGGTGATCTATAAACCCCATTGATGTATTATGTGTTGCAAATGGTAAGGAAAAAGTGATTAAAAAATTAATATATATATATATAAAGTAGAAAAAAATGTACAAGCTACCATTTGCGTTTATCAGTTTATTAGTTAGTTTATTATTCATGATCAATATATAGTCAAGAAAAGAAAAGGAAAGAGTTTGATGTAGAGTTTTGTAGAGTTTTTATATCTTGTCCGAGTCTTCGACTAGCAACAACGCCAACGTGTATTCCCATAAGATAGTTGACTAAACCACTTCACTTAAATCCACCCAAATGTCACTCTCCCAAATGCCATCCATTTCTGTTTACATGTATCCCACATAATTACACATCACAACACTTTAAAGTCCTCTTTGATGGTAACTATTAGTACTTACGCTAGCGGTGGAGGTTTGATCCTTTATCAAGCCAATGGTAACTTATATGCTATGACTAGGTAATGAGTGTTAAATTTTTGATTTCCATATTGTTATAATTCATTATACATCGATAGAGAGAGAGAGAATCTAAACACTTATTGTGAGGTGCTAGTGTATTTTTCCCGTTCTTCTAGTTACGAGGTCTAATTGGTTGTGCCATGAAGCCTTTAAATAGTAAGTTAAATGCCCCCGATATGTATCTTGTTAAGGTAGAAAAGCTTATTTGCTTGAGGGCAAGCAAATCCCAAGTGTAGGGGTATGTGATGAGGTGTAATTTTATACACTTTTTCAGGGTCATTTTACCTTTATAATCATGCAAAAATGTCTTAAATATATGCTTAATCATTTCTTTTTTGCATTTTTAGCATTTGGAAGACATTTGGTGGAAATACATGTGATTTGGGCTCGGTTTTGGAAGAAAACGGACAAGGTAGCTAACGGGTATGAAGATTGATGAAGATTCAAGACCAGGCTTTGGAGACGCCGTCTGAATATTCCCGACCGCGTCTGGACTCAAGGTGGACGCCGTCTGAATCATGGAGACAGCGTCTGGATCAGCCGTCAAGTTTGAAAACCCAAAGAAACCCTAGCTTGACAACGACGTCTGGAAAATGGCGACGCCGTCGCGGCCTGAATTCTATATATACATACTTAATTCTATGTTTTTCATATACACTTTTGATAGAAGAAATTAGGGTTTAGTTCATGGGAGAACAAGGTGTACCAGATTTTAGGAGTATTTTAGGGTTTCCCAACCCTTCTATACTATCCTTAGTTGCTTGATTCATCATAGTGAAGTTCTTTTATCTCTTATCTTTCAATATGTCTTATTGTTTGATATATAATTGTGCTTCCTCTATCTTGAACATGCTTGGCTAGATCTTTTAAGTGTTTGCTTATGATTGTATGTGAATTGGTATGTAGATCTTAACTTTGTTGTCTCTTGTTGATGTGTGTGCATGTTTAGTCCCTTATCGTGAGATCTTGGGAGACATGATTACGTAGAAAGGATTCCACCGGTAATAGTCTTCATACTTCCTTACCCGTGTGTCGATGATCCCCAGGTATTAATACAAACGCGTTTATCTAGACTAGGAGCCTTGTAATAGTCGTCATACTACCTTACTTGTGCGTTGCTCTAGTTAGTCATTTCGTAGACGGCATTTTCGTGTAATTCGCCATGCATTAGAATAGTACCTACATATACATCATAAGTGTGACAAGGAAATAGAGTTAGGAGAAGCTACCAAGGATCATACATGATTAAGCAAACACTATTCTCTCATCATACGAATTCCCCTAATCTTAGTTAGTTTAATTTAGTTTTAATTAGTAGTTTAAAACAAACCACCTTCAAAACTCGAAATTTTACTTGCTTTCTTAAAATATAAAAACACAAAAATAATCTTCTCTCAACCTCTAGTTCTTAGCTACATTCAATTAGGACCTTTACTGACGCCTATTCCCCTAGAGAAAGATAACAACCCACGTGTCTTGCCTATACTACACTATAACGGTTAGGTACCCTGCCTTAGGAGTTGTAAAACTTGAAGTGAAGTTTACAACCTCATCATCGGACGAACACCATAAGGCAAGAACATCATCATTTTTAAGTTTTATCAAGAAAAAGGGTCAAGAAACATTCTAGGGTTGAATTTTAGTAATCTTGGGTAATCAAAAACAACATTTGGGTTGTTTTCTCGTGTCTAACCTCCATCCAAAACCTATTCTTGTAAGTTTTTTAAATCTTAAAATAGTTGTACTTCTATGGTTATTATGATGATATTAAGCTAGTCGTACAATGCAGTTGTTTTAAAAAATGAAAACTAAAATCGAAACAAGGTTCTAAAAGGGTGCGTTTGGTTTTGACGTGAGCAAAAAGAAAGAAAAAGGGTTGGTCATCTTTATATCATGGTTGTTGTGGTAAGATATCTTATGTTGTCTAGAGCTTAGTGGTGCTTATTTAGAAACCTAGCTTAAAAATAAGTTTGGTTAGGGCTTATTTGAGTGTTAGGCTTGTTTTGGTTGTCTTGGCCCAACCGAGAGCTAGGAGTGAGGCCATGGGCTTGGCCCATGACCTATTCAGCTTATTGTGAAACTATAGTGCTTATTTTGTAGCTTATTTGGTTTTCAGGCTTATTTGGAAGTGCTTATTGTAGTTTTGGGCTTTTTGTGGATTGCGGCCCAACAAGGGAAAATAATGGACGAGTAAGGGCTCAGCCCATTTATGTTTTAGTCAGCTTATTGTGAGCTTATTATAGCTTATTTTCTTATTGTATTTTGAATTAGAGCTTGTTAGCTTATATTACTTTCTAAATTTGGTTTTGAGCTTAATTGGTTGCAAAATGGTCTTAATGGGCCTAAAAGTGGACTCGACCCAATAAGGGTTACGAGGTTTTGCTTATTTTGAAAACTAGCTTATTGGCATGCTTATTTAGCCGCTTATTTAGAAACTTATTTAGTTTTGAACTTACCAAACTATTTCTAGCTTATTTGGAGACTTTTGAGCTTATTAGGCTCACGACCCAATAAGAACAATAATCCTCGGCTTAGTAAGGGCTTATTAACCTCGGCTTATATTATCGAAT